>VOQJ01030655.1:99264-113424 GCA_015052665.1 Apistogramma diplotaenia
TACTCCCCCCCCCCCCCCCCCACACACACACACACACACACATATACACACTCCCTATCTCTCTCTTCTCCCTCTCTCTTCTGGTTGGTAATTCTCCCATCTGGAGGATGTTTGAGAGAAACAAAGAAACAATAAAAGGAAGTTGGGAGAGGGGGTGTCAGGCTGTCAGTAATCTGACAGCTATGGTAACTACCCTCTAATCCAGACGGCTCCAGCCACGCTCCGGCCTGACACCCGCGCCTCTGACTGACAGCTGAAGACCGGGCACATTCCACAGGCAGAAGTGACATCCAGTCTATTAAGGCAGACAAGCACAAAGCAGAGATTTGCCCTGACTGCCTGGTACTGAAGCTTACTATGGGGGTGATTGGAGAGGTCCTGGAGAAGGTGTCAGACTCAAGCTCAGATGATAACCATATTGTAATGATGCTGCTGGACAATGAAGTGCCATGATTGCCCATGCTGACAGCAGAAGTTTATGTCTGGATATCCCCCGTCTGCATTCGCAGGCAGCTCACAACACACACAGTCTCCAGGTCCCAACTGCCAGTCAAAAGCCTGGCCGCAAACGGGTGCACTTCTTATTCCAGCACAAGAGTGCACCAAACAGTGATCTCTAATGGACTGACCCAAGGCATGCTGTGCTGACAGGGAGAGCAGTATAATTGTTGTTTATCTTCTTCCTCTTTAGATATCTCTCTGAGCATAAAGAGACTTCTCAGTGTCCATTTGTTGCTACAGAATAGCCCCGAATCCTCTACTTAGTTTCTTTATCAGCAAAACATTCCTGGAGAAAGCCATACATGATTGCTTTTGGAGGCTTTCACGATGGCAGAAAAGTATGTAATTGGTTTCACTTAAGGTTAATTATTTGCACTGGCAGGTCACATTGTTGTAAGCCATTCATTAGAATACACATCCAACACACTGAGCAAATGAGATGAGCTGGCTGTGCTTTATTGTAGGTTTGCTTTTAAAAGAGTCCCAAAACCAAGCCAAACCTTAATGATGCTCTCAGCAGCCTATATAATGGAACAAGTTTACATAAATTAGACCACAGAGCTGCAGTGGCATCAGACAGGCTGGACTGTTTGTATTTGAATACTTTGGTTAATTATAAGTGGTAAAAAAGAAAAAAAAGTAGATTCAAAACATATACTGAGCTTCATATTCTGTTCTGAATCTGTACCGCATACATAAAACATTTTCCCCTTGCTTTCCTTTATCAGATGGCTTTCCTTTTAACTTTATTTTTGCACGAAGCCTGATGGTTTAAGACGTAGATGATTTGATTTCCTTTTCTTGTGCTGTCGTTTGCAATGCCAATGCATGGTAGGAGATTTAAACAGGGAAAAGATGAGCTAGAATAGGGATTTTCCTGTGAATGCTTCCAGTGTGAAGTAAATCCCTCAAACAGCCGTACCCTAACATTTCTACAATAGAAAGTGAAAGACACACGCTCTGTATCCTCTCACCCTTAGCACAACATTCAAATAAGTCTGAGAGATTTGGGTCCCAGGCGAGTTCACCAAAGGTGGCATTTCCCGTCTCCTCTCCAACCAAAGCCTGCTCGTCTTCCATCTTACTTAGCTCGTCTTGATGGAGACTCAGGGTGCATGCCTTTCTAAGTGACAGGGAGTTAAGTATACATTCACACCGTCTTGGGCTGCTAGTTAAGTTGACAGAGAGGTTCTGCAACCAGTCGGTCAACGTGGAGAACAGTCACACTCCAATCAGACCAATGATGGAGAAAAGGGTTGTTTTAGGATTTCATTTAGAATTTTGTTTATCGCATTTTCATGTTTCTAACACACACGATAAGTGATCACCTCATGTTTGTGGTATTCCTACTATGATTATAATGGATTTTATTTATTTTTCCTCATTAACTTTAGTAGAAAAAGTCAGGAAGGAAAAAAATAGAGCCTTGGGTTTGTTGGTCATTGTCTTTGCTCTTTACACATGCAGGCCAACATAGCCATAATGAGACAGATAATTGAGGATATTTTTTATTCAATGGCTAGTTAATTGGTTGCCACCAGTGTCCCGGGAAAGGTTAAATTTATGGTAGCATGTCACTAATTACACTCCCAGCTGGCTTTGTTCATCTGGAAATATTTATGGCAAAAAGTCAATGTTTTGGGCGACAAATGACAGGCTGGACGTGAACACAATGCACAACCGCGAGCAGCGTGTTACATTCTCTCGCAGCATCTTACGGTCTGAGCTGCGCATAATCTTTCCTTTTTGAGTGTAGAATCAATGTGCGCATAATCAAATTCCTATTGACAGCACTCATATCCTTCTCCCTGTGGCAGAAAAGAAGATCTTGAAGTGGAGAAGGATGAATGCATTAACATCCCTTCAGTCAGTCTAGCAGATAACAAAGCTCCTTGCCTCTGTGTTAACACTGCAGATTAGGTCAAGTTTTTACCCCTCTGAGTTTCTCTCCTGTAAATGACGAGTTTTGATGTGAAACAAGCAACATGTCAAGGCGAGTTGAAAGATGTAGGCATTTTCTGCCATGTCACAATGACAGGCCGTTGAATATTTGGGCCATTAGGGGCTTATTAGTGAATAAATGACCAGATGGTTCAGTGATGCACAGAGATGGACAGAACTGGATGCTACTAATCAGCAGTGCCTGTAGCTCGGTGTCAAATCACACGACATGGTAACCCATGGCAACGGAATAAAAGTTAACATTAGCAAGTCAATTTGAGATCTGGGCGCTGTAAACAGGGCTTCGCATAGCCCTGCTTTGCTTGTGTGAAAAAGGAGAATAAGTGTGTTCCCAGACAGCAAATTCCATTTGAAACAACTGAAATCTGTGCTTTTCTTTTTTTCCCCCTTTTCCTTCATGCATGTCTCCATTTTAATATTTTCTCCTTTTTCAGTGAGATTTTTCATAATCTTGCAGTTGATATTTCATTACATATACTTGTCTTTACTTGGCTTTAGTTATCAGCAACCAGCAAAGCATTAGTAACATTTGCTGTACAGAAAGCCTTTTCACTGATGCTTTTTCAAAAGGGAGAGGGCCATTTTTTAAAACTTCGCCATTCGCATTTAATGCACAAAGACAGTAGGATGTCTCACACACATCTCGCACTTGTTTATTTTATCTGCACCTCACTTTTGCGTTTGTCAATATATTCATTCAGTTTCTACTTTTGAGGTGCTTTGATTAGTTTGATTCCGAGATGCCCCACCATCTTCTTTACAGGAGGTAACCGACAAATTTCAAAAACGGCCGTGTTTGTGCTTCGGTATAATTGGTGATGGGTTGTTTTGTGACAGATGTGGAAACTAGGGAAAAAAAAATATATCGTGTGCTGCATTACACAAAACACAATACAAGATGCTCCATGTTGAAGCTGCATATGAATGTGTGTGCGTAAACATGCGGGGTCTCTTTAATTGTATGGTTTTCTTCCAGACCCACAGCTGACACAAACAGGCAGCCTGTTTAATGGATGAGAAGAGCCGTTTGAAGACGGTCTGTCACTTCTGATTGCTCTGCCTCTGTTCTGCAGTATAATTGATCACTTGTCTACTAATACCCCTTCATTTAACTTGAGTTCTTGCAGTCATTATGTGTAATAGATAAATTAGGAATATACAGTAGGTAGGATGAGCTAATGAAATACTCAGTAATTGCATATTTGACCCATTAACCATACCGCATACCGCACTCAAAGGTTTAGCGGGAAAAAAAAATCTCACTTGTTTCTTCACGCATACATTAAAAAAAAAATAAATAAAAAAAAAAGCCGTAGCTCTCAAAATTAGATCAAATTTTACTTTCGTTGCCACGGAGCAATAATTAAAGTACAGTCAGGTTTTTTTTGCAGATTAAGCACTTTGATGAATTGTAATTGTGATATTTCTCGATAAACATATTCATTTGAATAATTTATGCACATGCAGCACACACCACTCCATTATACCTATGAACAACAGCGTAGGCAATAAAACATAGATATTGGGAGCTTTATGTAGGGTTGAAACAGTGGGATTCCATGTTATTATCCCCCCCACCCCCACCCCCCATTACGTTGAATGGGTGCGCATTGTTATTATTTGTCATCATATGCTAATTACACATCATTAATGTTAGACCTTAATGGCCCCAAGAGTGGGTAATAGTCTGTAAGGCTGAGCTGGCTGCTTGCAGGGAATCTGAGTCTAGGGGGAGAGAACACATGCTAATGAAGCTGAGACCTTTTATCTTTTCAGATTAAAAGGGAAAAGATCACAACTCTCAAAATAAGCATTTTGACATCTGTAATTGGAAGAGACAACAAGCTTTTGTTCTATTATAAGGAGCAGGAGGCATCAGAGTGGATGTATAAATCTCTGCGGCGAGCTTTACTCCCTCAGTACCTTCAGTCAGTTAGCCAAATGAAATCTCACTGCTGCTTTCATGCTTTTAGCTGCAGTTAGACAGAAGATGGAGTGCTGCTGCTTCCAAAGCGGTGCCGAGTCTGTGATCTAGGTGCGTACATGTGTGAGCGTGGTAGCTTAGCCTTTTCAAATTAATGGATGCCCTTGTATGCGGAATGGGAACGCAGAACTGTGACCGTGTCAATTATTGGAGAAATACCGGAACTGCGTTCACACTCTGTTATGCAGAGAACCAATGTTGGCTATGATCATAACAAACACGTCTGCTTATCTGCTGCAATGATTTTTGGCAAAATAATGCCGAAGCACCGAGGTCAGGTGGCAAAACCTATGTTGCAGTGAGCTGTGGAAGAGTGACTGAGTTGCGCATCTGGCCCCCTCCAACGGGTGTAGCTCAGAGCTGCGGCAAACAGCAAAGCGACAGCTGGTCCAGCATGGCTCCATGTTTGACCCCCAGCACCATGTGTAGTCCCGGGCAGCCAGCGGCACTCCATACCCTGAAGACATGTATGCCATCCTGAACACCTGGTGGGAGGGAGCCCACCTTAGAGCCTAAGGTCTAGTTGTGCTTACACCGGGTTAGGGATGGTGTTGAAGTGTGCGAGGCTAGATTTCAGGGTCTGTGACCCCCTCTTACTTTGACACCTCAGCGACCCAAAAGGCCCAGAAAGCAGGGGGCCTGCTGACTGCCCATTTGCTCTGTCTCTGAGGTCCAAGCCCAGAGGTCCTGTCATCACAAAATGGCTCAGCTGTAGGTGTAATGACCTACATCTATCCTTATAGAACAATATGTATGGCATCATCAGTCTGTTTATTTGACTTGACCTCTGCCAAACGTACTTGCATTTCATATCACAATTCTGCACTCGTGCACATATCTAAAAGATTTAAAGTGGAAAAAGTCTGATTTACTTAGTGAAACTTAGCAAGCTGTAGCGTGCTCGAGATATGGTGCTGAGAAATGTTCTTGCTTAATTTATGAAATCCTGACTTTGATAGCCCTCATGACTTTCCTCCTTGTGTCTGTTCATGATAAATGTTTTATGCATGAAAGCAGAAAATGTTGATCAGGGAAATTGTATAGAATTTGTCTCCATTATGCATGCTTATCATAATCAAGGCAAGATTATGCAGTAACAAAGAAGCAACGGTAATACAATAAATCTCTTTGTTAAGACAAAACAATGAGGAGACGAAATGATGGTGTGTGATCGTCACATCACCTCTGATCGTTCTGTTTTCCCCTAAAATAAACTCTCTCATACGTACAGCTTTTCTAATTCTTTTTTTAGCAAAAGACAAAAAGAAGATAAATAACAGGAAAATGATGGTCCTAAAATGTCAGTTTGTTTAATTATCGCTAGTTATCACAATTGCCTTCTCTTTGACTTGTGCATGTATGTAATAAGAATGTTTCAGAGTGCCTCAGAGAAATGTGAAAGGTCAGATGTCAGTTTTAATATGACTAGAGCACCTCTAATGAAACACTGTTGCAATATGTGTTGAATACGAATGCATTAATTTCTTAAATGTCTTTCATATTTGCAGGCGCCTCAGCCTTTTTAACTGGGATAATTTGACAGCAGCCCCCTGCCTTCCTCTGACAGCTTTGAGAAGCTAGGGCTCAGCACCTGCGTCCACCCAAGCATTAAACCTCAGATCCTGAACTCTCCTCACAAATGAACTGTCAGATCATTACTGCGCGTGATGCAATATAATCTGTCTCAGAATTAGCATTTGGCCAAGTCCACACTGGGTTTTTTTTTCCCCTCCCATCCCTCTCTTCGTAAAGCTAGCCCCCTCAGAAGGAACTGGTTTGAATATGCATCTCTTCACATTTCCATGAGGGACCCACGGGAAGTACAGGCAGAGAGCAGCTTTCAGCATTAGCATGTCAGGAGGGAAGGGTCCTTTTTGTTCAGGGTCCCACTGCAGATGCTCTGCCTCACTTGTTCATTACAATTGCATTTCATCAGCTTGATGATGTCCACATGTCAATTGAGTGTGAGGATTTTGCACACAAAGGAGCCTCTGGGAGAAGGACTTCGCTGGCTAATCAGCTGATTATCATACCTCAAATGGGGCTGTACTGTTCTGTTACAAGCGGCAGCCAGAGAGAACGAGGTGCAGGAGACATACGATGGGTGAGTCCAGCTAGGAGGGCAGCAAGCAAAGCTGATTAAACACGCTCTCTTATAAACACACATAGAGGAATGCAAAGTAAGCAAACAAAGCGGAACTCAAGCAGGAGACAGAAGAGAGCATTAGAATATTTATAGTTAGATTTTTTTACTCTTATGACCTTAAAGCCCTAAAGTGAAAATTTGAGTATGGCTATGTTACCCTGGCATTCATTTTGATGCCTCAAACATTAAATATTTTGTTTTTAAAGCTGGCTTTTTGACCTACAGCAAGAAGGAAGTGCATAAATCAAACCAGGATGAATATGTACACACACAAGTCTGGTCTCACAGGCACCTGGAGAGGGCATCACATGGGGATCACATAGTTCTTCTGGGGGACTTCTGTGCTCATGTGAGTAATGAAGGAGAAATCTAGAGAGTTGTGACTGGGAGGAATGGGATTTTTGAGCTGAAAATTAGTTTGTAACAGTGTCATTCCTATGCTGAGGTTATTTCTGAACCAGAAACCAAGGACTGATGGATTCATGCACCCAAAGAGGACTCTGAGGGCCAGCTCTCGTTTCACTGATGATAGTTAAAGTACGGGACACAAAGCCATTTTCGCTCTAATCCCATTGTTTTAACAATGCTTATAACAAACTCTCCATAATGAACCATGCATTTGAGTGTGCCTAGTATTGGTGTATTTGGAGTTCTAGAGTTACTGCACTTGTAATCTGAATTCTATCAACCAATTTGAACATCTGAGCAAGTTTTGGCTGTTTGCAGGTAAACAGTCCCATGTGGAGAACCAGAGCAAATTTGGCTGTTGTTGTTAGCTATTTTCGTTAGCTAAAATGACCAGTAGACTGAACAGGAAGTCTTGGATAACTGCTGTCTCTGCTGGAAGGTAGGACAAGTAAGCAGACTAGCAGATGGATTTCCAGATTGGGGTTGTATTGTGCCTCATACCAAAGTTTGATGGTTGACCTTACTGTCATATGTGATCTGTTGCTTGAACCAGTCTGCAAGGCTGAGGGTCAATACCACCAGGCCCCTGCTTTTGCCTGCCTCCCAGCTCACACTACAGCCTACCCCAGTGCCTACCCCCATAGATGATGGGCCCACAGGCATTTTATTTGTCGGGCTGTGCCCAAGCAAGACTTGTGAATACAGGCCTAGCCACCATATGCCCACCTTCCAACTCCCCACCTGGGCCGACTCCAGGAGGGTTCCCCAGTTTCCTGGTCCAGGCAAGGTTAGCTAGCTGGGAATTTTCCACTTCAGTGGAGTTTACTTTGTATCAAAGGAGGTAGTTGAGGTGGTTCAGGGAACTGGCAAGGAGTCTTCCCGGGCACATCCACTTGGAGGTTTTCCGAGTACACCTAACTGGAAGGAAACCCGAGGCTTGACCCGCTGGTGAGATTATATATCTCGTCTGGCCTTGAATTACCTTGTGATCTCCCAGCAGGAACAGGAAAATGTTACTGGTGGATGTCTGGAATGATGGACTGCTGCCACCACGACCTGACTTTGGATGGATGGACCTCATCACACTTGGTTAAGAGCGAAGAGCTATCAAATGTAATTATTTGATAAGCAAGGAGACATGCTGAAACCCAATAGCTTTGAAGACAAATTCATCATCAGTGAGAAACTGTGGAGAAATTCTTTAGTCCAAATGGGGTCTTTATCATGTTAATCAAATGTGCACTTAAAGCTTCATTTCACAGGCAGCTTTTCTCAACTGTGGACTAAAGGATGTTGGTGTGTGCTGTGGTGGCATCCCGAGAACCAACAGTTACCAAGCTGAGAAAACCACATAAGAAGAGATTATTGGGTTATTGAAAACTGAAGGAAAACTTCACCTGAGCATATAAATAGATGCATAAAAATATACAAGTCACTGCATTTTCATGCTTTTATGGAATAATATTTATTTTGGCATAATTTTATTGCCCCTTTATTCATAACTTGTAATCCTGTGGAATTTGCTCGAGGCTGATCACAGTGATCATTAGGGCCTAATTGAACATGAACAGCATAAGGATGATTTAAACTTTTTAAACATAGTTTTGGGGAAAACCTTTTTAAGCATTTTGATTCTATACATGCACTTTTAATGTTGCTGTAATTAAAGTTCACTCTGCTATTCGTTTAGATAAGCCCCTTAAAGTAACTGCCAACATGTGTTCGCAAGATGGCTGCCAAATGTTGATACGTTTCTGGAAGCACTTTGGTAAGCTAAATTTTCACCAAATATGTACATATTTATTTATGTATTTCCTGCATATTTGAGTTTATCCCTCTGTATGCCTTTGTCTTTTGGGATTTATACAGTATATTGTTGTCATTTCAATTACTTTGGCAACTTGTTTGCAGATGATGTTTTGTTTTTTACTTCATACAGCAATGACCCCACACCAATTCTGAAGCTGTATTATTCTGTTAGAATATAGTGAATTTCCTCCTTTTGAGCCAGATTTCAGTTGCAGTAAAGGTTTTCAAGTGCTACATAGTCCTGTGAAGTAAAACTAAAATGGACTTTGACAGCAGTGACGTATTGACAGTGATTTACCCATTGCACCTGACAATAGAGTCTATAAAAGAGATCTTAGCTTTGAGGCATATCTCTTCATTTGCCGCTCAGTCTGTTCTACCTGGTCTTAAACTCTTGGTCGGTAAGGAAAGGCAGAAGAGTTTTGACATGTGGGCCAGACCCAGACCGTTAGTGAGCTTGAAACACCTCGAGACTCCTCAGGAGAATTAACTCAGAGTTAATAGTTTCATGGTCAGTTGCTACGGTAAACAAATAGCTTGTTTATACCATCAAGAAGAAAGCAATTCCTTGGTCAGCTCCAAAACTCCTAAAACCCATGGCAGTGTTTTGGACATGAAGTTCGTATTGAGGCCACTTTTAACACGTAATGGCCATACACGATTGAATTAAGTCAAACAGTATTGCTGTCATTGCTGTAAGAATATCTGACTGCACGTAAAGCTTTAACATCTATTTCTGCTGAATAGTTATGTAGTTCTTTGGGTTTTATGGTGTGGCTCATAATCCATGGACATTCTCCTAATTCCATGAGCTCAGTGGGAATGTGTTTTTGTTATCAGCTTCTTTTGTTTGAATGGAGATCATCAGCCACACATAGTAGAAGTGAAGTCACAAGTGACCTGAAAGCCCAATTATAAAGTCTGCAATCTGCATTGTTCTTGGAGCGAAAAACAATCAATGTGCTGAAGGCATATCCCCATCAGAAGACCTAATGATGTCTTTCTGGACCACAGCCTTGCACACTGCATAGTAATCTTCTGCTAATTAGGTTTATAATGCCTAGGCAGGCCTCCGCATCAGCACAATTCCAGGGAGGACAGTGAAGTTATTTATTTATCTAACTGTGGCTCATTGTTATAATTAAAGCAAAATTATTTAGATAGGAAAAGGGCTTATTGGAATTAGCATTGCACATTGCAAGTGCATACACTTCAACTGTGTTTTCAATCATAAGGTCACATTAATTCAAACCGTTTCTCTATTAGTCATGCAAATCCATAGAAAGATATCCTCTTACAAAAAGCTTGCGGCTAAACTGACACTCTTAAACAAAGTATCAGTCAAGTTAAGAAGCTGGAGTGACTTAGAGATCTATCAACTAGTGCTGAAGTATAGCACTTAACACCTGAGGGCTGTTTCCCCGTGAGGCTCAATAAAAGCAGATCAGCAAGTCAGATCCTTTGCTTTAGTCGTGAAATCAGTGATTTAGTGGCATGCATTTTGTGCCACAATAGATACTCAGCAATGATGCCAATAATGATTATTTACATTATTAATTAGTTAATTTTAATAATTAGACTGATTATAACATGTTAAGAGAACTTATAGGTATCACATTATTTAAAAATCCCATAAGTTTGATCATCATTGATGGGAGGCTGAGGCTCAGGCTCAGGAGAGGCAGGTTTTCTACTAATCGGAAGGTTGGTGGGTCGATTCCTGAATACTCCAGCCTGTGTGCCAGAGTATCCTTGGGCAAGATGCTGCTTGTCTGAATGTATGTGAATGGCTGAATGAAACATGCTGTATAAAATGTTTTGAGTGCTCATATAGAGAAGACAAGTGCTGTATAATAACCAGTTCATTTACCATCATTAGAACTAATAAAAGCACACAAATGGCCTTTTTCTTTTCTTTTTTTTTTTACAATAAATCTGACATAGACATGCCATATTATTGTGGTGCATTACACACTGAAGAACAGAATAACAGGATTTCTGTGTCACTGAATTAATAGGGCTACTTTTCTTTGTGTTTTCCTCATTGTGTTTGATTGGCAAACTACATGATTGGCTTACTAACAGGTCTCGAGAACCCTTTCTACTAGCACTGTCTGACAGTAAACCTAGCACATGTCTTGATTGAGCAATTTATACAATATTTACAATGCAAACAAAGCTTGGCATTGCCCCTGCAAATGCAGTTTAACTGTGCTATGCATAACGTATATAAACAAGGTCCAGAAATGCTTTCTCTGGAACTGTGCTCATTTACGATGAACTGAGGCATGCAAAACTGTCCTGAGGTCTGACGAATCAAAAATTTAAAATTGAAAACAGGAAAGGGACCGTCCAGCTTGTTATCGGCACACAGTTCAAAAGCCAGCATCCGTGATGGTGTCGGGAAGCATTAGTGCACATGGTATGAGTCACTTATACATCTGCGAAGGCACTGTTAATGCTGAAGGAAAGTTACAGGTTTTGGCGCAACTGCACTGCCTTCTGAATGATGTCCTTTTGAAAGAAGGCCTTGCTTATTTCAGCCAGGCCATACTCACAGCTGCCGATCTCTTGATGCAACTCATCTTTGATGCAAGCCTAGATGTATATATTAAGCATGTATTAAAACAATGCTGAGAAGCTTTTGAAAACTCCCCGTGCACCTTTCCCCTTAAACGCATCAAACCATTTTATCTCAAAGTCAATCTGTGTAAAAGTACTGGTAATTATTTTTCTCTGGAAAGTCTAAACTTTCTTTTTATGGCTTGGAACTTAGTGTTAGTCTTTGTCTTTTCTCTGAGAGGTTAGTAACTGTCCACCTTTTTTTTCCTGGCAGACTGTTAACTGACAAGTTTCGAGCATTTGGCAAGATGTTATCCAGCAGCAGAGCTCATCTACAGCTCTGACAGCCCAAAGCACCTGCCAAAGGATCTCCTTACCTTCACTATCTGCTGTGAGTGAGCACTGCTCAATGCTGAGGGAACTATTTCAGGCTCCCTCATGTTGGAATTTTTCAGCTTGTTCCTGTGTTTCCTTTCTCTTTGATTAGACAGAGGAAGCCAGGAAGATAGTTTCATGGATAATGAGACACTGGACAGAGGTTTTATTTGTTTCCCAAGCTAAGGTCTCCATTGGTCTGTTGGCAGATGTGCTGAGTCTAGAATGACAAAAAAAACTGCAGTTAGGTTGCTTTACTAATAATTAAATAGCTAAACTATGTACAATTTTTTTTTTATTGTGGAGAACAAACGGAAGATAAAGACTTACCCCTGAACTGCAAGGTGCCGGTTTTTATCCTCAAGAGATCCTCTTCTTTTTTTCTTTTTTTTTAACTGATGCAATCTGGACACAGCTGAGGAGGTAGATGAGAAGAATTTAATTTGCTCTTCTTTCTACTTCAGTGCCTACAAACTTAAGGTCTTATGTCTAATGCAGTCGTGACCATGATAGATAAGCCTGCATAAGTCTACAAAGCCAGCTTCAATGCATCAGAGATTAGCACATCGTCTCAGTCTGAATCTTCTGCAGCAGTGGCGCTGACCCCGGCCTTGGTGACAGGACAGCTGGACATAAAAGTCTCCAAGAACCCAGGCAGTTCTTCATAAGAGCGTGTGCCATAATTAGAGCCATAATGGCATCTGAATGCAGTGCAGGTTAATGAAACTCTGTCTCTGCGAGGGAACAAGGGGCTTTTGGGTAAAGAAAACAGCAGGGTTCTGCCAGAAGCCCGATGATACCAATTTGCAGAGTGAGTTATGTCCTATAACCTAGAAGCAGCCAGTACTTTGAGCATGTTTTGTTCTTAAATGGGGTATAGTTTTCCATTTCCCACCCATTAATATGCATAGAACAGCTAATGAGGCTGAACCAACTAAGATAATAAGATTCTGGGGCTGCAGCACCACTGACTGCATTAATGGTGTATGACTTTGTGGTGAGGCATTTGTCTCAGATGCCTTTAGACATAAGCACAAAATGGAAACCTAAAGAAACTGTATTCAGTGATGAATACAGTGAAGATTTGATCTGCATTTTGCAGCCATTGCCCTGTTGGCATGCTCCAGGAAGGAAGGGCTTTTATCCATTGAGATGATTTTTTAATGAGTGTTAAAGGACTCATTTAATTAGTTCTTTTTTTTTTTACATTTTAATTTGTCGCTGCTCATTATCTGTGCTAACTGCAATCATACATTTAAGTTATGTTCCTATATGTGGATCATGAAATGTGAAATTATTAACCTTGTGAGCATATTTTGTATCTTTTACCTTCAAGATCGTATCTCTCCTTCTTTCACCTGGCCACAGAAGGTACTTTACTTTCATACATCACTGAATGACCTCATCACTGTCAATGCACCCCTAGTTAAAGTGGAAAAAAAAGGTATGGATCTCCTCAGATCCAACACCTTGTAGTTGAACCGGCAGCGAGAGCAACTGTGGAGGGTGTCTTGAGGTGTATTGGCAGACTGTGGGATGTTATTAAACATAACTATAAATATAAAATAAGTGCAACGTCCTCTAGGAGGGAAAACCTATGATTTTTGCCCTCTTCCTGTCAGCAGTTTTCTGCAGGCGTGTATTAGCGTTGTCTCCTCTCGGTAAATAATGTGTCCTCATTCAGTCACAGTGAAGAGAAAGAGCATTTGACTACAATGGGCTATTATTGGCTATAATAGGGATGAAGCAGACTCTCAGGAGAGACTGGGAGTCTTGTGAACTGGAAATGTCTGCTGTTCATCACAGCATTTTACAGCCAACGTTTTCTCTGCAAGAGCAGCATCACTGCCCCAGGATAGCTTACACTGATGCCTCACTTCATTTACACAGTGCAGTTTTGCTTCTGCTTGAACAGAAACTGCTGTTAGATGTTGGAAAAACTAGACAACTAGACCACTTGACCAGCCCCCTGTATAGATCCATATATAATGCTGAAAAGAAATCCCTTTCCCTCCCTCCAAAAATTTGAGCCATCCATCTTTGTGAATGAGGATCCCCATCACTCTCTTACGCAGACTGGACCTTCCTCTTCTTCTTCTTCTCCTGCAACTTAACCCGAGAGCTGTCTTCTTCCTTTCTCATCTCTTTTTTTCTTCTATGGCGCACCACCCAGTAAGGTAGCCTCACCCACTTTATCATCCCCGTTTCCTGTCTTTCATCCTCGACGTCACAGCCGTGACTACACCACTCGCCATTGCACCCTCTTTAGCTATGTCTCATCTCTCCCTGCTTTTGAAGGACCCCCCCCCCCCCCCCCCCCTTCCCCACCCCCCCCCCCCCCCCCCCCCCCCCCCCCCCCCCCCCCCCCCCCCCCCCCCCCCCCCCCCCCCCCCCCCCTCCGCGGCCCCGGCCC
>VOQJ01030655.1:142187-156470 GCA_015052665.1 Apistogramma diplotaenia
ACAAAGCTGCATGGATGCATGTAAGCAGAAGAGTTTCTTTCACACATTTGTTTATTTGTGAAGCAAAACTATACAAGCACTGCAGTTCCTGACAGCAGGTTCAACCTAATTAAACTGAAGTTTGATGCACTTATTTAAGGTCTTTAGTTTAAATCTACACTTCTTTATATTTGAGTAATAAGAATATTTTAGTGCATCTAAAGTGACTGCTTTGTGTCCTTAAATAGTTTGTCTCTATTCATTATTGGGTCTTGATGAGACTTACTGAAAAAGACGAGTCTAATGTAAACTGAGCCTCATGTTAATGCAGGAAATCCAGAAAGTCAAGCTCAGCATATTAAATTAACTTCTACACATGCAGGTGGTAAATCTCAGATGATGTGCTTCTTCTAAGCTGCTGCATCTGCAGTCCACTTTGCAACCCACTTCCACTCTAGCTCCTCCTTTCATGTGATTTCATTAAAACCTTCCCAGTTCTGTGCTGCTGCCTTCTCCACCCTCAGCTTTCCATGTTTGCATGTGGAAGGAGGGGGCACTTGAAGAGACCAATGCTGCTAATTATTAATTAGTGCAGAACGAATAAAATGGACTGATCAGACTTGCATGTTGATGAACACAGTACTTGTAAAGTTAGTTTAGACTACTCAAAACTATGAATACAGAAGGAGGTGAAAAGTTGAGCTCAAAGCAGAAATCGTGACAAGAATGAGTTAAATTTTTAGTTGAATTGGACTGTGATCGAAACCATTCAACAAGTGTTCCCATCTTATAATTTACTGCTTTTTCTTTGTACCTGCAGACAGATTTTAAAAGGAGTAAAAACACCAGGCCAAAACACAGGTGAACTGTAGTCCTGCAGGCTGTGTTTCCCTGGTCTCGACAAAGAAAGGAGCCTCGGTAGTTCTGTGCAGCTTCCAGCGATGGAGATTAGCATGGAGCCATCAGCAGCGCTGCAGTCCCTCCCTACCTTGCTTCTGCTGTCAGACCGCCTCCTCCCTGCTTGTCAGGAGCTCCGACGAGGAGCTGTAAAAACCTTTTCCCCTCTCCTTAACAACTGCAAAACAACACGCACACACCCCGGCTGAGGTGCCTGCTTTTCTGAGGCCTCTGACAGGACGTGCTGCAGGCACAAATTGTAATTCATAAAGGTTAAGGGGGTCAATGCCTTTTATTACCAGTCTGAGTGCATCCAGCTTGATGGGGCGGGCATGCAAATGGAATGTCTCAGAGTGTTCTATGCAAGAACTCAGACAGCGAGTGCGTGCATGCCTCTGAATGGGAGGAAGTAAAAGGTGGGTAAAGGAGGGCGGGGGGTGTGAAATCGGCTGCTCTCTCCACCCTCCACAGCCATGTAGGACCACACAGCCGCTGCCCGGTTAATTAGACAGTATGACATTGACCTCAGGTGGTTAACGGCCCACTTTGATATGTGCCGTCTTGCAATTAATATTTTGTAAATCTTCATGTTTTATCATCCAGTTAGCTCTGACCTATAAGTTGCCGTGCACCAATTGGATATAGAGTGTGCTCTGTCAGTCTACATTGTGCATTAACAGAGTTCAGTATCAGTGGGGGTAAATTGAATCTGTCATATGGTAATTTCTTTCTTTAGAGGAAGAGCTCCAGACCAAAACAGGTATAGAATCAGAAAAGGAATCAAAAGTATTTTACCTACAGGACTTGATGCTAAATCACAGTTAATCAGGACAAAAATGTCTGTCCTCACTAATTCACTGTGGATTTTATAACTGTAACCGTGGAAGGTTTCTCTCCTCTTTTGTGCAGTTACCATGACCCCAGCAACAAAGGCGTTGATTACTTCAGACCCTATTGCACCCTCTGCTGGAGCTCGATGAGAATGACCTTTTCCTTCATTCTAAAAGCTGTTGATGCTTCAGGCTGTGCATGCCATATAATCGTTTAATAACAAGATAAGTTTGTAACGTGAGAGATTGCAGATCAGTAAATGGTTTGGAGATGGTGGCACTAACAAAAAGACGAGGGGTGGCAGAGTCAAAGATTTTCATTGAGATTGACCAGAATTGACAAGATTATAAATTATTATATCAGACGGACAGCTCAGGGTAAGCAGTGGACAAAGGATCTTGAACATGGAGCTGCCAGGCAGGAGGAAAAGAGGAAGACCGCAGAGGAGGTTTATGGATGTAGCAAAGGAGGACACGTAGAGATTAGGTGTGACAGAGGAGGATGCGAGGGACCAGGTGAGGTTGCCACAGGTTATATATATAAATTTTGCACAAAAACTAAGGAAATTTGTGGTTTGTTGTAACAATGCTTCTGGGTGATAAATCTTATACTCTGAGAAGCCTGTTTATTTTCTAAATGGTGCCACATTCATAAAGAAAATGCACTTGGGGGGGGTCAAGCAGCAGAGTTGAATATGTGGGTTGTGTCCATGAAAAACCTTCAAGATCTTCTCTGCTGATGCCAAACAGATTGTTCTGTTAGTGACTCTTGCTTGGTGGTGCTTATTGGATTGGATGATTTAAGTCTGAAGAAACGCAACATTGAGCATTGTCATCTTGGAGGATAGAACTCAGTCCCAGACTGTGGAGATATGGGTTTGCCGCTGGTTGCAGAATCTCATCTCGATATCTCTCTGCATTGAGATGACCTCCAATGATGACAAGCCTGAAGCTCAGAACAAGATTTTATAGCAGAATAAACTGTTTGGCATTTGCTGAGAAGATTTGGCAAGTTTTTCATGGATGCAACCCACATACTCAACTCTGCTGCTCAACCCACAAATGCATTTTCTTTACAAATGTGACATGATTTAAGGGGAAATAAACAAGCTCTCCAACAGTGTTAAGATTTATTGCTAAGAAGGATTTTTACAACAAAGAAATAATCAACCAAACACAAATTTCCTTATTTTTTGTCCTATGTGTTGCAGAAATCTGGCTCTGGTTTATAATGTAAGCAACCATCTAAACTCTACAACTCCACAATGTAAAATTTTAAACAAACACGAGGCACAGAAAGGACTAAAGCGGGGTTTAACAGAACAGAATATAACATTTAAAAATAGAATATCGTTAAGCAGAACTGCATGCAATAGTATAGAGCAGAAGAAAATAAAACTGAATAGATTAGAATAGAACAGATTGTAGCACAATGGCAGATCTGAAGGGAATAGTATATAACAGAATAAAATGAATTATACCAGAAAAGAGTCAACACAGTACAATAGAAAGGAACAGCATGCAGCTGTTGTGTCCTTTCTTAATGCATGAAATCTGTCACTGTCTTCCTCAGTGTTTCTGGTACATATATGATACTGACTGATCCTACTCAATGCTTACGAGGTCAGGAATCTGTAGCTTCATGCTCACTGTAAAACTGAAAAGATCATATCTGTAGGAGCCACTGGGACTTTCCTCCCTTTAAGCCGGCTTGCAGCAAAGGCATGCTCCCCGCGCTCATTACCTTTCCATCACAGACCAGCTGCTGTGGAGTCATTCATCACGATTACAAATCTGCCCGGTGCTGGTAGCCTGCAGCTCCAACATCAGCCTGTGAGGAGCACAGATAGGCCCTAGTCATCTGTCCCCCTGGACAGTGTGTTAAATTCACACCACAACAGGTGATAGAGGTGGACAGCAGCAGACAGGTTTTGTTATAAAAGAAAAAGTAATGCTGAAATGCAGGGTTGAATTCTACCTCGATCTGAAAAATGGGCTCACAATGTTGTCCGTGCTAAATTTAAATATATTACTTAGAGGAGGAAGAGAAACGAATTAATAACCTACAATTTAAAAAACAAACAAACAAAAAACCATGTTGCCACAGTTGGGCTGAAGCTGTGTAGGGCTACACAAAGAGTTTATGATTGGGTAGATTAATGTTAATTATGACTCCTCAAGCAATTAGCATTGCCACTTCTTTTCCATTTAGGGTATTTGAGCTAATTACTGAAATGACTAATGCCATACATTCAACTAAAAATACAGTAAATGATCCAATAATGCTGCAAACTCAGTGGTTGGTGATTTTTGTTTTTATGGTGAATGCAGCTTAAAGGAAATTAAACCAGAGTGCCCATGTTTAGTATTTTTAAATATCAAAAAAATGGATGCGCAGTTAAATGTGATCAGTTTGTTTAATTTTTTAAATTTATTTTGTAAAATGTGGCTCTTGACTATAAACATTTATTGACAAAGATTGCTTCCCTGCTCATTTTCAATAAAGTTTCAGTGAAACGACCTTCCCTGTCAGCATCCGGGCCTCTTTCAAACACCGTATCGCGCATGCGCACTCTTCCACTGTGGTTCGACCTCTGCAGTCGGTAAGTGTGTAATGGCAGTTTGAATGAGAAAGCTATCTTCATAAATCCCTTTTCATCTTCTCTTTTAGCTTCGCATTGCAGCGCGCAAGTGAGGATAGCATATAGAATTGATGTGAACGCACTTATGAATGATGATATTTTTCCCGCTGGGCATTTTCACACCCGTTTGACCTTACTTCTCTTTTGGTCTTCTTTCCACAGAGAGACCCGGGCTTCAACAGGATTTGACCGAACCGGTAAAAATTAAATAAAGAAGAAAATGTACGCCTGCGCAAAATTCGTCTCCACGCCGGCTGTGGTGAGTTTTTCTCCGTTGCTTCTTTGAATCAGTCTATTTTTTTAAACGTCGCTGTTAGAGCCGGTGGGCCTCTGGTTGAACTTGACTGCTGCTTTCCTGCAAGGGTATCTACAGCCTAGGCCGCGAACTTAGGCGGCTAATGCTAAAGCACTAATTCACAGGGATCTCTTACGGCAGCGAAATTGCTCCAGTGTTCGTGAAAGCTACGCATGCAAGGCTGTAATTTAAAAAATAATGCAGCTGTACCGCTGCTTTAGCCTTTAGCACGTAGATCCCATTATGGCCGCTAGCTAAGGTCACCTAAGCCCACTGTTAGCTCAATAAGATGCAGGCAGATTGCACAAGAAACGTTCAATTTGCAAGCAATACTGCAGTGACTGCATTTTCCTTTTGGGCTGTCAGCTTGCATATACATGCAGCCTGTAGTGTCTTCATCCAAGGTCATAAAATTGGTTTTAGAGGTTCCAACAGGCTAATCAGTTTGAATTATTATACTAATGAATGATAGTCTGCTTACTTTTGGTCTTTATCGTAATATCCCAACCCCATCGGTCAACAATGGACTTTTGACTCTGCTTGCAGTCTTCACTGAATGCCACATGTCACACAGTGGAGTGAATTACACTCCTTTGACATTAAAGGTGGCATCCACCTGCCCATATGCATACAAATGGGGAATAGTTACCACTAATAAAGCACATTTTGTGTGTTACTGAGCATGCAAGCATTCATGCAAGTTGTTTTATCTAGACTCATTAATCAGTGTTGTTGGTGCTGTTGCTGCAGGTCCGTGCTGGTTCCCGGGCTCTATACAGACCTCTGTCTGCCTCTGTGCTGTCCAGACCTGATGTCAAATCAGAGGTAAGAAGAAATACAGGTTTTCTGCCAATGCTGCAGCTCTTTCTTGCAGTGTTGTTTTGCAAATGATCACCCAAATCACTAATCTCAAAGAAAAGCTTAAAATTTGACAAAACTGCTTAATTTCCCTAAAATCCAAAAAGTCTCATCCGTTACTCCTGTTATTTGTTACCACACCGTTTTAAACGTCAGCTGATGTTTACGTTGAGGTGGCCAGTGAAAGGACAGTGTTTACAGTGCCTCTTCTCTTGTTACAGAACACTGTTGCTCTGATGCCCCAGAGCCCCCTCAGCCAGGTTACGCTGAGAGGCTTCCAGACCAGTGCTGTCAGCAGGGACATTGACACCGCAGCCAAGTTCATTGGCGCTGGAGCCGCCACAGTCGGAGTAGCTGGATCTGGCGCCGGAATTGGGACAGTGTTTGGTAGTCTCATCATCGGCTATGCTAGGTTTGTTTTTTAATTCCCAGATCTTCAATCTTCACTAAAACGCTAATTGATTCCGGGTGTGTTTTGTAAATTTTCTGACAACTGCTTCTTCCTCTTCTTCTTCTTCTTCACAGGAACCCATCTCTGAAGCAGCAGCTGTTTTCATATGCCATCCTGGGTTTCGCCCTGTCTGAAGCCATGGGACTATTCTGTTTGATGGTGGCTTTCCTTATCCTGTTCGCTATGTAAAACACTGCTGTCAGACAACAGTTTCATTACAGATGTGACTACATGTTTTATTGTGGCTACCAAAATTGTTTTCTGTTGGTGTCATGAAAAATGTACATTTTCAAATCTTTTAGACACTGTCCAAAAAGCCAAGACATGTATTGTACAAATGTAAGAAATTACGTGATTAAAATACATGTGTTTGACTATTTAACAATGGCAGTAACTTTTATGTCTGGAATATAATGGTAACACAACAGAAAGCACTTGACTTTCATGAATGTCACCTTTGATCTGAAGCAGATGCTTAGACTTGCCATTACTCAGCCTTGTTTTCGTAGACCGTAACATGCAAGCTTTTTTTGGGGGGGGGGGGTCCACCTTAATGACTTCTTGTTTCCGCTGCACTTAAGAATTACTGTATTCAGTCAGCAAGTGAGTGTTTGGTTTTGTAAATGCCACTGAATAAATTTAGATTTTAATTGAGCTGAGTAATGGTTTTGGAATTTTTTGACTTGTGATGGAAAGCCACCGCTTTCAAAAGCTGACAGATTGTAGTCGTTACACCTTTTAATGCTGGCGGCTTAAACTGGCTGAACTTAAGGATGACCCTGGAAAATGAGTGGCTTATCAAGCAGGGTTTTTTTTACGTTTCTGGAAGAGTTTACCCCAGCTTTGGCTATACTATCTTTTACTACGGTCTACATCCATCCATTGGTTCTCTTTTGCTTATCCAATTCTTGGATGTTGGGAAGTGGCTGGAGGAGGAGCTCATCTGTTGCCACAGGCCAAGAGGAAGGATACACTGATTTATATACAAATAATGTAAACCTACCTTATCAGTGAAAAATGGGCAGGAAATTTGGAATTATTGACCTTCAGCAAGAAAAGCTGGTGGTGCAGGGTGTCGGATTAAAATTTCATTTTATTTTTATAGTGTCAAATCACAGCAGTTGCCTCAAGATACTTTATATTGTAAGGTAGACCTTCAATAATTACAAAGAACACACAACAATCAAGGGAGGCCCCTTGGCAACAGTGGGAAGGAAAAACTCCTTTTAATAGGAAGAAACCTGGGCAGAACCAGGTTCAGGGAGGTGGTGTCATCTCCCCCAAATGGTTGGGGGTGAGGGAAGGAGACAGGACAAATGACGTGCTATTGATTAATAGCAATTAATGATTTAAACCAGAGGGGTGTATAAACAGTGAAAAGAGGTGAATGAAAAAGAAATGGTATGTCATGGGAACCCTGTAGCAGCCTAGGCTTAGTGCAGCATAACTAAAGGAGGGTTTAGGGTCACATGATCCAGCCCTATCTATAAGCTTGATCTTTGGGGGTGTCTGACTATAGGATCTATACCCTTTTAATATTTTTATTTTCTATTTAGCCAGGTTATAATGCAAAAGAGAAACTAATACATATGTGTATGAGTAAAAATACCAATAAAGGGTGTAAGCTGTAGCCTCCAGAACACATTTAAAGCTAAACTAAAACTTTAAAAGGGAGAAACATCAGAAATACGAGTATTTAAACGAGCAGGGTATTTTGTATGCTTTTGAACGCTTCTGGTGTGGATTTATTCTCCTAATTATTTTCCAAACCTGCTTGAAGGTCAATGATGGGTAAAGACCAAAGTCTAGTCTGTCCGAGCATGACGTTTACGGAAGAGCCGTAGCTGTTCTCGCGATGCTTCAATACAACCGTGGGATTTTGGAAATCGAGGGTTGTGGCTCAGGGGGTAAGTGACCACATAAACTGATAGCGAATGGGTCTAAAGCTTCGGTTAAAGATATAATTGCTGAGCGCGTGAGGTACTCGTGCTCCGCTACGTTGAGGCAGCCTCGAAAGAAACGCTGACATCTCCTTTGTTTACAGTGATATTTAGGTCCTAATATGGCGACGGTAGTATGTTAACGCAGGGCTCAGGCTATTCCATGGAAGCGACTGGAAGAGATGAGCGCTACCTATGTAGTAACGTTATAGTTGTATGTTCTGTGATGCCTGATAGCGATGAGCTGCTGTATTTACAGCGCAGATGCTTTGGGCCAAAGGTGTCAGACTATAATAGCCCTGGATGTGTGGCTCAGTCGCTTGTTTGGCGAAAACAAATGAAGCGATAACCCTCTTTATGATGACACCGAGGTGTAAACAAGCAAAGCAGCCGCCCTGCATCCATAGGCTTTGTCCATATTTCCAGCTCTGCCTTGTAAATACAGCATCCTTTACAGGGCTCCTCCAGCCACGCTGTATTCACACACCATGAGCTACATTTACTCTCAAAAATTATTTGCTATAGCCCTGTGTATATGCAGCTACCTCCTGAAATACACGACATTGCATATCTGCACGTGTGACATTTATTTATATATTTACTTTTATTTATTTACCTTGGTTTTATTTCAGGGTGCGGTAACAGGAATTCCTTAATATGAGTGATGATAAACCTTTCCTATGTACTGCTCCTGGGTGTGGACAGGTAAGTCTTTGATCACCAGCGCTTCATAAATCTCATTGTACAAGTGAGCAGAACTAGATCTACACGTTTGGTGCTTAAGGTAAAAAAACATTACATTGCAAATTGGCTACTGCTTCATTATATTTAGTACATCTATCCAAAAAGTTTATTTAGAAAAATGCACCATGTGAGCACAGTTTAACCTAAAGCAAATATGATGTTAAAACTCCAAGCCTATACACATCGCATCATAATAATACTGGATTGACTGCACATTCATACCAGCTGCTCAAATACATTGATTTGAGATCCTGAAGAAGTTATTCATGCTGCCTGGTATTCACGATCAGGTGCTCTTACGTTTTGTTGTAATTTTTTCCATATATTTTGTTATAATAAGTTAAGTTGGAGTTATAAGATGATCTGAAGCCCTTTAAAAATGCTTATTTTGGTGGAAATTTATGCTAAATTAATTGATGATTTTGCTAAACTACATATATTATTTATATTGAATCCTTAAAGTATTGAACTCACTGTGCCTGAGCTTAAAAAGGGTTTGTCCACTGTAAAAATTATGCCAGTAGCATTGTCAGTGATTAATCAATGGCGATTTCCATTTTTAAATGTAGTTTTTGTTTGCTAATTGTTGACTTGTCAGTTGTCCAGTAAGTACAAACTTAGATAGTGCTATCTACCCTCATGAAGTTCAGCGTCAGACTGTTTCAACTCATTTTACTTAAGCCGTGTTTCCACTAGTACCAACTCCATTTTTTTTTGCCGTTGGCTGTTAAAAATGATGCGATTGATTCTGGCGAAAGAGCTGCTCTCATGACTCAACTAGTGACGACATTCCCTGGCCAGTTAGTGGCATGCTGTTCTTCGACAACACTTTTCTGGATCGTTTGGAACCCCAGCTGAGTGGGTACTAAGAAAAATACCTGGTACCAGGATCTAATGGAAACGCCTGCAAACTAGGTACTTGTGGAAACACTGCATTAGTCAGGTCTGTTCTACATTCATAGTAACATTAGAGACCTTTGGCTGTGCTGCTGCTCAGTTGTTTGCAGGATTTGTTTCTGTCGTTTAGTCAATATTCATAAAGATAAATTGGTCGGGCTCAGTTGTATCACACTATAATGAGCTTCGACAGCCACATGTTAGAGCCAGTAAAACTATTAAAATAGTATCCACCCATGAAGCAGAAGCGAAGTTCTTCTTCAGAATTAAAAGGTGCAAGAGTTCGGCTCCAGACATGTTCCAGTCACGTCGCCTTGCTCTGTTTTTTATTTTTAAACCTCGCATAGAGATTCACAAATGAAGACCACTTGGCTGTCCACAAACACAAACATGAGATGACCCTGAAGTTTGGCCCTGCTCGGAATGACAGCGTCATCATTGCAGGTGAGTGCTCTTTAAGTTAGCATATTTAGATGTGAGGGATGCTTTACATCTCTGTCTCTGTGCTCAAGAGTCTCCTCCTTTGCAGACCAAACCCCAACACCTACCCGCTTCCTGAAGAACTGTGAGGAGGTCGGGCTCTTCAATGAACTTGCAAGTCCTTTTGACCACGACTTCAAGAAAGCCACTGAAGATGAAATTAAAAAGGTGGTTCTCGTCGTTAAACGTGCGAGTGGGTCATCTGAGCTTTGTCTGTGTTCAGCCTTTTAATGATGCTGGACTTGTTGGGTGTTTTACAGCTACCCCTGGATTTGTCACCTCTGGCAACACCTATCATACGCAACAAAATCGAGGAGCCCGCAGCTACAGAGACACATCGAGACAGCCCCCTGCCTCACCCCGAGTCTACTACAAATGATGACAAGGTATATGCTTTACATAAGTGCCTCTGGTATGTTATCTAATCACAGAGCATTTACAAAGCTGTAATGAAGGATGCTCTCTGCTTCTTTGATCAGTAACTTGAAGATCCACTGGTATGAACAATCTTTGAAGCTCTGGGACTTTTTGCTCACTATAATTTAATTTTAACTTGAATTCCAACTTGTTTTCTTTTGTTGTGAAGCCACAAAAAAAAATTGACGATATTAACAGCACAGCACAAATATTAGGTGGTTTCAAACAAATAGCTTTTATTTTCTTACTCATATTATTTATTCCTGATGTTGAGGAAAGAGTAACTGCGTCTTATTATTGGAAACATTTAAGTAATCTGGTGTCAGTGAAACGCTTTATTCAGCTAAGGTCTTGTATGATGTTTCCAGGATTTATCTTTGCAGCCAGCCTCACTGCCAACATCTACTATAGTCCATCCTGCATCCCTCCAAGTTCCCAATGTACTCCTAGCAACCTCAGAGGCTAATGTTGTAATACAGCAAGCTCTCCCATCGCCAACATCTAGCTCTGTTATTACCCAAGTCCCATCTACTAATAGGCCCATAGTGTAAGTAACCAAATGTGTCCATTTCTTGAGATCGTAGTTCTATTAAATCATTGTTTCCTTTTCCAAATCATTTTTGTGCAGTTTTGCCATGGTGAGCTCATACTTCATGAGGCATGTGCTTATTTGTTTTTGGATTTCTTTGCGCTCTGCAGGAGCATTTTCTTTTGGCTGTAACCTCCATTTTCAGAGAATAAAATCAGTGTTGCTCAAATATATGCAAATATGCTTAATTAAAAATCAGAGTTTTAGAAGGAAAAAAAAGAATGAATGGGGTTTTCACATAATCATCACTGTCACAGTGAGTCTGAGGGAAACTTCACTCGGTCAGTGACAAACTGCTAGCTGCACTCACAGTTATACATAGCGTGTTAGGATCCAGTGGTTTTCCCACTCTTCCTGATGATTCTTCATATCGTATTCCCTGCATCCTCTTTCGTCTCCTGAAAGGCTCAGTTTTCTTGGTTCATCGGCTTATAAAAAACCTAAAAAGTTTTTCCTCCAGCAGATGGAAATGACTTAGAAGCATCTTCATTGCTTCATAACTGTTCACCATCTTTTACTAAGCAGGGCAAATTAGCGTGAGACTGGGATCTGAAATGGGAGCGGAAAGTTCTGCTAACAGGGCTCATGTTGTTCATCTTTGTTTGATGTACCAAGAGCAAAGGGAGGCACAAACATGCAGTAATCTGCTAGCAATATTAATATAATACAGGTGTCGGCTTAAAAAGTCAAATAACGGAGAGGCGGATCGAGGTGATTTAGTATGTTCTGATACACGTGCAGGACTTTGTAATTCATTCATTTACGATTTAAGCTCTGTGTTGTATCATATTTAATTTACTGAGCTCGTCAAATATTTTGGATTTCCAAGCTCTCTCTTTAGTGTAATTTTTTTTTACCTTTCCAAGCTTTATTTTATTGAACCGAGTAGTTATTCATATCTTGGGAGCTGTAACACGGTAATTTCCAAACTGTGGTGGTAAATAGAGTTTTGAATATGCACATCCTTCTTTTTTTCTTTTCTTTTCTGCATTCCTTATTATGCTGCTGGCAAGTCAAGAAATCCCAGTCACAGCCTTCCGTGCTCCACTTTATTCTGTACTCCGGTACATTATAATTGTACTGTATTGTGGACCAGAAATCTACAGGACTTGACCTTAAACATTTGGAGTGAAACTCAGTGAAAGTCGTGTTTTCAAGGGTTAAATAATGGCATAAAATGTGTATATAACTGTAATTAATTTATTTGCACGTGCCCCAAATTTAGCTCTCTGAAGGGCAACTTTATCCACACTTTTCAGTCACAAACTTAATGAGAAAACAGGGTCTTGCACTGGCACAGACGGTTTGTAAATCTGGTGCTTGTCACGCCTACAGTAAGAGTTAAAGAGGCCTGGCACATGTGCTGATTCATTGAATTTTTATCAGAACCTGCTACAGTTGTTGCACTGTGTTTGAAAAAGGGACTTAGTTTGTAAATATATCTGATTTCTATTTTTACTAGTGAAATCGGTGCTTGATTTTTCAACGTTTTTTAATATTTGAAATGCAGACAGATGGTTTGGTGAAAACTCCCATGTCTTTTCCTGACAGTTAAATCACTTTGATGCCAGAAATGGCTGTTTGGGCAATACTGATGTCACTTATTAGGTCCAGTGTAACAGTAAAATGTGATCTTCTGATAATGTTGTTTGATTTTTTTAAAGTTTTTTTTTCCCTGTCTGGTTACTTTCCATCAGTTGTGGCCTGAATATGACTTTATGTTGTATATTTGTAGTCACCCCGTCTTTAATTTGTGACATATTTTGTTTTTTCGCAGTAATTTGTTGTTCGCCTCACTGTGATCTCTTTCCTCTTTCAGCCCAGTGTCTGGTACCTTCCCTGTGCTCTTACAGCTGCCTAATGGACAGACCATGCCAGTTGCTATACCTGCATCTATTACAAGCTCAAGTGTACATATTCCCACTACAATCCCTGTGAGTGTTGCACCCAGTATGTTCTGTCAGCACCGTGTTTCGTTATGTTAGGCTTAAGCTGTTTTCACGAATGCACTTCAGCCCACAACTTGTTTTGCTATCATCTGGCAGACGGGCTTCGGAGAACATGAACGTTAGCGAGTCTTTAACGTGCCAGTGCCGGGAATGTTCTGGTGAATTCACAGCTAGCAGGCGGTCGCTCTGTACCTGCTACCTGAACCACACGGTGTATTTCAAGGAGGGGAAAATGCAGCTGATGCAAATGATCTTATGCTGTGTTCTGTATTTAAAACGATATCATGTGAAAACAGCTTTTCTGAAGAAATGAAATATTCTGGTGTTTGTTTGATTAAACGGATCCGCACGCAGTGACTGTAACCTACAGAACAAATACAGGAGTCAGAGCTATTTATTACTGAAATAATCTTATTGTGAAGTATATTTAGAAGCTGTCAGCTGCTGACTGCTGTTTCCAAAGAAAAGAATGATCGAATGAACAAAAGCATTTGTTGTCACCAAACGAGTCGAGTGATTTGACTGGCCGGGAGTTTACACGTGAAATGTTGCTGTTTTCCATTTAACATGAAAACGCATCATTTCTGCACATAAACCACTGTTGCTTTCAAGCATTAATGGGTAGTAACTCGTGTGATTAAAAATTCAAATCCCTCTCAAATGACATTGATTTTTAGGCTGTTGCAAATCCTTTAAAATCATCCTTTGTTTGCTTTAGTTGGACAGAGGGACTATTTACAACTTTGGCACCTCCGATTTGGCAGTCAGCGTGAAGCTGGAGAGGCTGACTGAAATAATAGACTTTAGAGTACATTTGTGGCAAAGACACAGGATTTGGCTGAGGTGCAGTGGGCTTCCATCCAGCACACTTTACTCCTGTTTTTTTCTTGCACAATCAAAATCATCGCCTTTAATTTAAAGTGGAAGCGAAAGATGATGCCGCTCGTTTATTTTGCAAACGGAATGGCTGCGCGTGATATAAAAATATGCTTTAAACGAAGGTCTTGTTGGCGTTTTTTTTTTAACTCTCCCATGTGGTCGCCTGTCCTATTGTTCACTGTAGTCCTGATTATCTGCGTGGAACACTCGGCAGCAGTCGATTATCTCCTGATACAGGCACAGCAGGGAAAACCTCTGTCTTCCTGGTCTGTGGGGGATATGGAAAGCCTTTGACAAGTAAAGGAGGACAAAAGTAGATGGAGAACATGAGCCACCAGTGGGCCTCCCTTTCACTCGATCAAACTCCCCCCCCCCCCCCCCCCCCCCCCCCCCCCCCCCCCCCCCCCCCCCCCCCCCCCCCCCCCCCCCCCCCCGC
>VOQJ01030655.1:156490-177883 GCA_015052665.1 Apistogramma diplotaenia
CCCCCCCCAAGCTCTTCCCATCTCCCTCTGTTTCATTGTCAGCGGCAGTGAGAGGAGGCCCAAGTCTGGCCTTCTGACTCATGTCTCTCCATCCTCTCTTCAGCTTCCCTGTCCATATGCTCTCACGCAGGCAGGCAGAGGTTCATTAGCGTGCACACTGCATCTCCATGTGGCGCTGCCTCCACAAAATAACAGGCCATCCAACCTAATGAGGCTGAGATATGAGGAAACTCAGAGAGCCTGCCATGGCTGTGTGCATGTGTGTGCATGTGTGTGCATGTGTGTGCGCGTTTACGTTGAGGGGGGAGCACTGGCTGCCTTTTTACTGCGCAAAGACTAATTTTCTCTGTGCTGATTTGTGTCTGTGTGTCTGCTGTCAGCTTGTCAGACCTGTCACCGTAGTGCCTAACGTCCCCGGGATCCCAGGACCTCCCTCGCCACAGCCTCAGCCCGCCCAATCAGAAGCAAAGCTGGTATTTATTATCTCTTCTTTAATTTGCATCAAATGTTATTTCCACACCGAAGCTCTTATTCCCCATGTGAGAGGGGTGATAACGGCTAAGGTAATGAGAGAGCCTAATGAGGAACAATAAGACAATAAGGTTGCTTTCCTCAAGAATGATGAGGAAAAATATGGTGCTGATGATTTATTAATCCACGTGCAGCGTGCGCATTGGAGACCTTTGCCAGTATTTTGTGATATAAATGATTAGTCAATTATTTGAGAAACTAATTAGCAGATTAATGAGGAATGGAACAAAAACACTTGCACCTGTCCTACCAATTTCAGGTAATCCAGCTACAGAAAAATGCCCCAAAAAGGCTCCAGGTATGTCTCTGAGGTGGTCACAGCAGCCTTGTTGTCCTGCATTAACAGTGATAGTTGAAGGGCAGAGATATAAAGTGTTGTGAGGGAGATCAGTGGCAACGTGATGAAGCACGGATCACAGAACCTGTAAGTGTTCGCAGCATGCTCCGCCTTTGGAAATTAGCAGCTAAACTGCAGAGAGGAGGTGTGTGTGTGTGTGTGTGTGTGTGTGTGTGTGTGTGTCTAGTCGTAATCCATCATCTAGCGACATTCCAACAGGCTGCAGCTCATTCTGTCAGTGCATTGTGCTCCAAAGACCAAGGAATTCAGAAGAAACCAAACTGAACATATGTTTCATCCATGATAAAACAAATATGACATTCATTTCAGAAATGCTGAAAAGTGGCTTCATACAAGTTTCTGACCGGTTCATCTTTGTTGACAGTATGTTCCACAGTTACACTGGTACATGCCTGTACTACAGTATTGTTTGTCCTGGTAATTTTAGCTCACTGCTAGGTGCAAGCTGAAAAAATACTCAATTTCCAATCAGTGAAAACAGAGAACAGCAACAACAGAGAAGCTGGATCGTCTTTTCTGGCTTCATAAATGACGAACAATCAGCGGCTGCATGATTTACATTGTCCCAGTGATCAGAAACTATGGGCTGCAGCCTGGTACCAGCACAGAGTGGACTGGCTACAAAACTGCAAAGACCATCAGCAGAGCTCAGAGTGAACCCTCTGGCTGTTAGCAGTGAAGGCCTCAGTGAAGAATCACTGAGGCACATTTCTCACTTTCTTGCCTCTTATTAAGCCTAAAGCACTCTTACAGTCAGGATAGAGGTTTTTGTTGAAGTAGGACCCATCTTGAGCCCAGCACATTTACATTTACTTATTCTGGATGTAACAAGCTCGTATCTGGACAGCAAGAAAAAAACCCAAGCAGATGATTTTACTTAGTCCAGTCTAACTTGCACCCACACAATCATTAACAAGTCGGCTCCTATGCTAGCAAGCTGGGAAGGTTTGAGACTCTCTGGACTAATCGACTAAACATTTCTGTTCCTCACATATTCTGTCAAAGAAGAAAGGCACAAAGCTGCTGTGCTGCTGCCTCTCGCAGCACACAAACACTGTGGCTGCCACTATTTTTATGGTGAGACAACATGTACTGAGAAACCGGCTCTTTGGTTAATTTAGATATATGGTATTACCTAGTAGTATATGAGTAGCCGAGCAGAAATGCACTCCACGTGCTTCAAAAGGCTGGTGGTCTTAGGTGCACTTAAAAGTTTCATATGCCTCATTTTGGAGTATGTAAAATACCAGACAACGTTTTGGTTTTTTACTCCTTTTCCTTGTAATCTGATGTTGTAAGAAACTGAACAATTATTTTTTCCTCAAACAAGTGTGAAACCGATGATGTTAACAGGGAATTTAAGAGACTTTGTACAGCTTCTACCGCTGTGCTCAAGGGGCCCCATGAAATAAATTATTCAAAGTAAGTTTAATCAGTAAAAATAATGAACAGTTTGAATATTTAACAGGCTCGGTTAGACAGCCATCTAGCAGCAGCACCTCCTGAAGTACTCACCCTTATTGTGTCCGGATCCATTACCGAGCTTTTTTAAAATAAACAACCAACAGTAAACTATTGGTGGGTGCTGAGTTTCAAATACACTTTCCTCTCATTTGACTGTTGAAGCTCCGCATCATCAGTGCCAGTTACAGATAAACTGCTTTTCTCTAGCTCATTTGCTTGAATTCAACATGTGCTAATATCAAACCAGAGGGCCTCATGTTTCACATCCCTATCATGTGACCTCGCAAATACTGATTACAAAAATACTGCTGTGGTTGTTCTTTCATTGAATCTTTATTTATAGTTGCCTTGGTTTTAGTGTTTGTGTGCCTGAGATTGTGTTGCGCAATGCTGCTTTCCTGTTCAGTTTCCCTTGATAAAGAGACCAGTAAACTCAACGGGGCTAACCTAGATAGCAAAGAAAAGTTCACAATCTGCACAACAACTCTACGAGGCTACAGCCTCGAGTCATGCTTAGGAAGCCAGAGAAAGGAAGCAGACCTTCTCCCGACATGAGGAGATGTGGTTATACAGTATTAAAAAATTTGAAATGGGTCACAGCTGAAAAACAGAGGAAGCAATAAACCTTCCTGACAATTAAGTAATTTCAGTTCACGTTCCAGCAACCGTAGCTGTGCCTGCATTTGCAGTCATCACTGTGCCTTGTGGTGCTTGGAGTCACAGCAGTGGTTTGTCTCAGTTTCATGTTTTTCATTTACACACTGTCACACAAAGTATTATATGGACTGTAAGAATAATATGATGTATTTAGGATTTAATCTTTACTGCTTACAAGATTACCCTATAACACTAGTAGATTGGGACAAAGTATCTATAAGGCAGTGTCCCCTTACTGATATAGCTGTGCAAAATAGCAATATTTTTATTAAAACATGAAGCTGTTTTAAATGGATTCATCCTGGAAGCTGACAAACCAAAATCAAATCAATATGGTAAAGTGAGCAATAACTACTATCTTATGTTGATGAAGATACGGCAGATATCTGTAAAGCGACTCAAAGAGCCAAATTAGATAAATTAACAGTATTAAAATTGATGAAACACACAAAAATGAATGAAATACACAGGTCCTGTTTTTCTTCAGTACAGATCACATTCATCAGCTAAAACTCCTGTCCCTGCAAAGTCTTCTTCAGTGAAATAATGTGTTTCTTGCCTCACTAGAGATAATGAATGTATCTTGTTATAACCGATACTGTAAAAGTTACATATTTTTGGCTATATACCAGTCATATGAATGAGTTGTCCCAATTTTTGCACAGCATAATTCTGACTAAGTCTATAGATTTAACTTGTGAAAAAATAATAAGATTCCCATAATCTTCCTCTTCTCCCGTTGCCTTCACCCTCTCACAGAAAACAGCGACAGAATTGAGCGGCTTCTGAAGGACGCAGATCAGACTTGAAAATCCCACTTACGAACTACTGCTTTGATTAACATGTAAAATACAGTGTTCCCCTCTTAGCTTATCTCTCACTACTAGCTGCAGGGCAGAGTTGATCTGAAGCACCACAACATCAGGTAAACAAAGCACATCTGGAACACCATTTTCTTGAATTCAAATGTGTGGACTAATATCAAACTAGAGGGTCACTGTGAATTTTTGAGTTCAGTTTCAATAAACTAGTGAGTTTGAGCAAAATTATGTTAACCAATTAACCAGCTTTATTATATTTGTAAATCACGACACATGACCCTTGGTCAGCACGTAGCCCTTGTGATAGTGGACAGATGTGCGGCGTTTGATGGGAACCGTATGCATCTATGGTGTGCATTAGGGTATCCTTGGTAACAGTTACAAGATTTTCTGAAAACTTCACCTCTGACCTTTAAGGTCACTAAAATTGATTGATCTGAGTGTTAAAACTGTTGTTGGACAGACTCGGCTGACACCGAGGCTATGACGATTTTCTTCGAAATAACCGAGCTAAGATTGGTTAAATTCAGCACCACTTACAGCGGAAGAAACACTGCCTTATCATTTGAGAACTGATCTGAGAGCTGATTGGATTGAGTCAGAGCAGAGTTCGTATGACTCAATCACAGTCCTGGGCATTTTTGCACTAGCTAGAACCCTGTTGGAGTGTATAGTTAATGTGTAGTGTACTTAGGTTGCTGTGTAAACAAGGCAAATGCCAGCCAAAAGGCCTCCAACGGCAGAGTCAACTGTAAATGCTGTCTCCAGGTATACAACAGGAGCAGTGGTACACCAGTGCCAGGCCTTTCATGCGCCTTCTGTCTTATTGTATTTATTTATTTTGAGTGGCATCTTATTGTAACGCCTGGTTGTTCTGTAAATTACTCTACAAAACAAAACAAAAAAGCAAACACCTGAGGCACTTTAATGTGAATAGACGTATATAAATCTGTACGTTTCTGGAAATTATGGCATTGTTGTATTTTAAGTTACAAAAAACATGTTTGCAGCTTTCACAGTAAAATTGTCTACTCTGATATTAATTTTTTTTTGTTTAATTTTAGGGTCATTGTGTTAATACAGCATGTCAAAATGAAAACGGATTACTGTGCAGTCCTGTGAGGTAAACAGTAACTAAGGTGAACTATAAAAGGGTAAAATCAAAAGTAGCCAAAAACTAAACAATTATACCCTAGACTGTAGAGGGTTAATAACTGACAACAGAGATTTGAATGGCAAAGTCCACTGTTGTTCAATCAAGGCCATGTAAGCTGATGTTCGATCAGAAAGCCTCTAAGACTTAAGAAGTGTGACAGACTGGCTCCTCTCCCTTCTCCCCTTTTCTCACAGCATGCCAGATTGAGATAATGGTTTATTCCTCTTTCTGCAGAGTGGGTGTGAATACAAATAGGTCAGTAGCCCAACCCCCCTCCCCTTTAACAGAGCAGGCAGCAACAGCAGCAAAGACGGCATGACGTGGTGAGAGAGCGTAATGCCACCAAGCCTGGAGCTGCCTTTCAGAACGAGCCTACAACTCTTAGCGCTTCCTCCTGTTCATCTTCCTCCGCCCCCGCTGCTTTCACCCCTGTAGCCCTCTCACAGACAGCACAGCGACAGAACAGAGCGCTGCCTGAGAGGCTGCTGAACGACGAGGGCGATAAGAGGAAAATCAAAATGGTTTGAGAGGCACCAGCGGAGGGAGAGCATGTGAATCAAAGAAGAGCGAGAGGGAAAAAAAAGGACCAGCACAGAAATAAGAAGAAAATCTGAACGGACATTTGTAGGCTTATTATTCAGATGTGAATTCCATCTATGCACTGCTGCTTTGATATACACAATATGACAAGGACAGTAAAAGGACCCGGGGCTGCAGCGAACTGTCAACTACCACCTCTCTTCTCCGTTTTGCCACAGGCAGCAGAAGCAGAACACCACGGCTAGAATCAACCCTCTAGGGACAATGCACCAAGGCAGATCGAGAGACTGCAACACCGGAGCGCTCAAACATGTTCTGGCCAGCCATGCACACATGCAGGCATCTACTGGCAGCAAAGCGATGCAGGTATGAGGGAGAAAGCTAGGATTACCTGGAAAAATACATTTCCCTGGATTTCTAATGAAAAACTATCCTCCGCCAAAGAAGAGGATGATTTGACATATGCTGCAGCGAAAAATGTTTAAGGACATGAGCCATCCACTCCAGGCTGTGCGCGTGTTTATGATCAGGCCAAAAGCACAATAGGAGCAGAGACTAAGAAGACTAATTCATCCAGCAATGATGAATACCATTTTTTTTGCCTAAAATGGGTGAGTTTATGTTAAGAACCTAAAGTACAGATGCACATACAGATAAAGAATTATGCAAAACCAATCGGGTATGCTTAACAGGATGTGGAGGTTGTGTTAAAGGAAACACCTGTTTCCATTCCTACTGATACATGTAAAAAAAAGTCAACATGTTCTGTAATTTTCTGTACAGGCAAACAAACTCAGGCTGTTCTTACTGTAACTGCACCTCCTTCATGTGCCTGTTCAGAATACGGTTTATGTTGAGTTCTGTTTTGGTTAACCCTTTTTGGCTGGCATTTTTTAGCTTATCTGGATTATTGCTCAAATATATACTCTTCTTTCCACTGTCTCCTAGGCCATCACTGGGTATCAACAATTTATGTAAATGGACATAAGGGATCAACACAAGATGAGAGCCCATTGAGATACTCAACATAGACCCTTCACTTTATCTCCAGGGATAATCTGGTGGCAACTATCACGAGTGACTTTGTACTAGCCAAACCATGCAGTGGAGACGACGCCACTGCTGCGCACACACAGCTAAACTTCTGTATCTCCTCTCGCTGCTGGGCATACTGTTCTTTCTGGTCCACCAGGTGTGGCTGCCCAGGCTCACAGGCATGCCATGGTGGAGAGGGCATCCGGTGGTGTATGGAGGTGGAGAAGCTCAGAGCGCCAAAGCTAAATGGAACACGAGCGTCCAGCATTCCCAGTGGAGGTTTGTGATCGTTCCTCAACCGACTCTTAAGGCTGAAACCAACATCAGCTCCCATGAAAAGCAAGGAGTTTACCAAACTCAACGAGGCTCAACTTTGGAGAACAATCTGGCAGCAAACACAAGCCAAAGCGATGAGGGAGACCTCGGTGGCACAATAACCCACGGACCTTTCCCTTATATCATTAATGAGCCTGACAAATGTGCAGAGAACAGAGCCGCGCCATTTCTGGTGTTGCTGATTGCCACCGAGGCTCGGCAGGTGGAGGCGAGGAATGCTATAAGACAGACATGGGGAAATGAGAGCGTTGCCCCAGCTCTGGGATTCATCCGGCTCTTTCTGCTGGGAAAAAAAGACGGAGAACTGGGACTTCTGCAACAAAGGATGCTAGAAGCAGAGAGCCGGAGGCATCATGACATCATTCAGCAGGACTTTCTGGACTCCTACAAAAACCTCACCATAAAGACCCTGATGGGAATGAACTGGGTTGCAATGCACTGCCCGCACGCCAGCTATGTCATGAAGACAGACAGCGACATGTTCGTCAACACAGAGTACCTCATTTTTAAGCTACTCAGGCCAGAACTGAAACCCAGGAGGAACTACTTCACAGGAAATAACATGAGGGGCTACGCACCCAACCGAAATAAAAACAGCAAGTGGTACATGCCCCCAGAGCTGTATCCAGGGGACAAATATCCCACCTTTTGCTCTGGGACTGGTTATGTCTTTTCCGGGGATCTCACAAGGAAAATCTACCAAGCTTCTTTGAGTGTCCGCCACCTGCATCTGGAGGATGTGTATGTGGGAATATGTTTGGTCAAGGTTGGAATCGAGCCCACGCCACCACCAAATGAGTTCTTATTCAACCACTGGCGAGTAGCTTACTCCAGCTGCAAGTACAGCCATCTGATAACATCGCATGGGTTTCATCCCAATGAACTACTGAAATACTGGCATCACCTTCAGAGCAACAAGCGCAACGCCTGCATCAACGCATTTAAAGAGAGAGCAGGAAGGACACACTTGCACAGTAACTGAAATGGACGCAGTTACAATCATCGTTAAAATTGTATCTTATATCTCAGCTCATTCTCTTTTTGGAACTTCATATCAAGGGACTAATCCACAAATGTGCATAAATGTTCTGTAAAAACTAATTAAGTGTTCTAATTACCGCCAAGTTTGTACAACAGAGGTAAAAACTGTTTCTATGTCTGAGTCAAATGACTGGAGCGTTTGTGTCCACAGTTCTATTTTACACAACAAGCTGTGCTTCACTGTGGAGAAATAAAGTACTGTTTTGTAATGACCAGAGCTACTGTACGAGTTTTAGAATTCTAAAGCAGACAGTGCAAATAAATATCTTCACATGCACATCAAACTGTTCATGTCTAAAAAAAATTACTTCACATGAAGCCACAAGCCTGCACAAGCCACTGTTGCAAGGTGACATTTGAAGAAGTGCACGTAAGGTTGCAACATTGTTACCTGCATAGAGGACAAGCATCTAGTTATCTCTAATTTGCGCTAATTGTCTTTGAAACAGTAAAACATAGCTAGAAAGAACAGCAGGCATTAAAAAAAGCTGTTTATGCACTGAAAAGGCTTTAGTCAAGGAAAGACTTCAATGTGTGACTTCCTGAAAACTGGTTCTTCTGCTACACTGAGGTTGTGTGTGCGCGCGAAACAGCGGTCTTACCGTCACTGACTTCAGGGTCATGCCGTGATACGTTCCCATAGTATCAATCTTGAAACCCTCCGTTTCTGGGAAAACAATACGCAGTGGGTTGCAGCTCATTGGCAGAACACACGAGATTTTTCTTTAAAAGGGGTAAACATAATGAAATCTAATACCTTGTGCAACATGTACACATCTTTAAACAAAAACAAACTCACAACCTTATCATCATTCTCATTTTGAGAGCTGACACTGGGGTTTACGTACTAATAGGTTAATGGATGTTGTTTGACCACATTTGTGGTTGTAGTGGAAGTAACTGAGAGGAAGAACACAAGTTCATTGAGCCACATGCTGCTATTCTTGCAAATTCATGAATTCCTTAAGTCTGAATCACTGACAAACAAACGCACCCTTTTGTAAAGGATCAACACTAAAATGACCAGTAAAGGACTTAAAAAAAAAATCACCTTCTTTTCCCTTGAATCGCTCCTGATCGTATCTGTTATAGGCAGCTGGGACAGGCTGCTTGTTCCTTAGGGACGGATCCTGGGAAAGATATGAAACAATCAATCAATGCCTGTATATACACTTAATTCAGTCTAAGCTGTAGTGGACATTTAACTAAAATAGCTGCAGACCATTTCTGCACACACAACTTTGGACAAATTCATCTGAAATATTAAGACGTGTAAATTTTAAGAATTGAATTGATTTAACAGATGCACATATAAACAGGGGTTAACAGCTGGCCAGATAAAGACATGCCACCACACAGTCATCAAATGACTCCTTGGGCATACGCAGTTTGGTTCTGCATTTTCACACCACAAATAGATGACTAAAAAAAAGTATCTATCATGAGTTCGACGGAACGGGACATTTGTCACTTTTACCACTTGAGTGGTGTTCTGTGTTGGTCTCTGCTCTGGAGCTCGCCCTTCTTCTCGGGCTTTCACTGACTGAAGGATGGCAAAGATGTTCTTTGAAAAGTTCTGCAACAGGGGCAAAAAGAAGCTGCGTATGAGTCGTTTCCTTATAAACAAAACACATTTAAACATTTACAATACATCAATTACTATCTGCTGTTAAATAATATTCAGTCCACACCTTTAGTTTAGAAACTATGGGTGTAATGTGTCTAAAGTCCAGGTCAGTATGGAATTTCCTTGGTTTAGTGTGAGCCAAGTAAATTACCATCAAAAATCTATGTATGCCTACACAGCACACTACTCCTGGTTCATCATCTGTAGCATAAAAACCATATAGGTTCATTAAATATGTACAATAAATAAACTCAAAATAGATTTTGACTGGAACATCCTGCTTGATTCTGCAATTTCTTTCCCATCACTCTACAAAAAAAGTAAATAAATCAACCGGCCACCAAGCGGAGCTCATTCTGAGTACTTATCACTAAACCAACAGCATTTACCCATTTTCAAAAACAACATGGCTGTGTCCTCAGTGTTTACACAAAAAGGGAAGCCAGTTAGACTTTGAACTTGAAAACTGAAACAGCTGAAACAGCTAATCTGACTATGAATATGTTAAATTCCCCTGAATATATGTTTTATAAATACTATGGGTTCTAATAAAAATATCATATATTAAACTGCAACTCTAACAAGTCCATCCTGTACTGAATACTGTGCACTGTTACATCTGTGTCAGAAACACAACCTGTCTAAACATGTCATCATGTGACACCAGAGCAACTGACTAACCCAAGATTTAACATGTATTTAACTTAAAAAAACATTAAAGGTTAGGCTGAGACATCAACACATATCTGACAATGTTAAAATTAATGCAGCAAAAATGACCAGTTTGATTTAAAAAGCCGAATAATAATCATTTGAGTTTAGAGCCAAATTAAAACCAACAGCTGAGCGTGTCATTGGTCCATCTGTGGCTCAGCGAGCATCTAAAATGAAAATCAGGATCTGCTGCCATCTAATGGTTCAAAAAGATATGTTTGTAAACATTTAGGCTGTTTTCATGGTTGGGCCATTTGGATGTTTTTCTCACATCCAAAGCACATATCCCTCACAGCTCAGCAGGCTTGGGAAAGTATGAAGTCTTACATCATTCCATTTAGTCTAAATCAACAAATTCATGATTGTTCAGGTCAGAAAATTCACACTGGATCCAAGTTTTTAAATCAGCACAACCCACAACTTAAAGAGCTAATCTACAAAATACAACGTACAATATGATTATTCGTTTGAGAATTCAAAATAGTTGCTGTAATAATTCTTATGACAAAAATACTTAAATTATAAATCTGGGTTGATTGCATTTGAATCAGTTCTGTTCAGATCCAAATTGTGACGTACAAACACTGTCGCTACATTACAGCTGTGTGGGACAGCAGGTGCAACAAAGCACACACACTGCCAACCCCAAAAGGTCTGGGCACCGATGCTTTCCTGACAGTAAATACTCTGGTACTTCATTACTCAATTACATCTGTCACTGTGAAACGAGAACATAAATCAGGATCAAAGGTCACATCGTAATCTGACATCAATTCCATTTAATTGGTATAGAAAAAGCTTTTATTATATAACAAAGGTTCACAACACAGTTATCGTACGGCTCCTGTAGCTGATGGAATGTGTCACTATACAATAAAGTTATTTTAATTGGCCACCAGCCGGCCTGTGACAAATGCTTCGGTATTCAGTTATGTTTGTTTATTAAATAACCTAAACATAGTGTACCTGGATAGGACTGGATTTAAGTGCACACGAACCTTTCCAGTGCTCTGGAGAATGGTCGTCCTGGTCCTCCAGACCCTCTCTCTGCTGACAATATCCCTGGTGACATCCACTTCTGCATCCACAAAACTTCTCTGCTTCAGAGTTATGTCATCATCCAAATCTGTTTTAATGGTTGAACGTTTCTTGGCCATAATTTTGGCTTTAATGGCTGCGATTTTTTCAACGGACATGGCCTCAGACAGTGATCTGGAAGACAAAGAAAAATGTTTTAATTTTCATCTGAACAGCTAACTGCTTGGAGGAACTGGTGCAAGGTTGCAAAGATCTATTTCTTCAAAAAGATCTGAATAATAAAAAAAACCTGAACTATACCTGATCTGTTCAATCTGCACGATGCCTTCTTTGTGGCCCTCCAGACGGGCAGCCAGGCGCTCCTTGTCCAAACGCACTCGTTCCTCATCCTTGAGGTGAAAGTAGTTTTCACATTATTAACAAATTAAAAAGGATAAAAATGGATGAAAATTCTAAAAAAATAACTATTTAATGAACTACATTTTCCACCATGAACTACGACAGTCCAAAGCATCACATTTCTAATGAAGTCACACAAACCAAAACAAGAGCAACATCTGAAATAACAACTTACCTCAATCCTTGGTTTTTTGGCTTCAGAAGATACCTCATCAGCTGCTCTTTTGACTAAAAAAAACAAAACTTTATTTCACTGTACAAAACATAAATGCCTTCACTCAATAAAACTTAATTGTAAAAATGTGACTGATACACACAGAAGAATGTATTTGCCAATGCTGCTATTAGTATGATCAGGTTTTAAGTAGTAATTAATGTGAAATAAAAAAATGTTATGCAGCTTTATTTTCCGCACTGTATTAAACATGGTGTTACTTTACCTTGCGTTGGCCTTTGCAAACCTATTTCTATAGGCGCACTTCTGTCGATGCTTGTTGACGTAGCTGCAAATGGACAAAAGCAGAAGAAATCATTACAAAGGTGCGAAATGGCCGCAGCTAAACATATCAGATATCACAGAAACACCAACCATGAGGAGCCACCAAGTGACACTTACAGCTTTCTCCATTGAGATAAGAAAGTAAGCCCTTCCGATCAGGTCGTCTGACAACTGGGATGTTCTCTGTCTGTAAACAACACACAATCACGGCACTCAAAAACCTTCTGAAGTTTACAAAATGCTGCGTGTATGATGAGGGGCGTCCCCAGACATTAGGTTGGTAAGCAATCAAACCCTGGTAGTGACAGTTTTAGCGCACTTTCATATGAACTCCGCAACACTTACTGCAGCTCTTCGCACATAGGATGGATGCGGCAGATGCACATTGTTGAGCAAGAACAAGATCGAGTCCAAGGTATAGTACTCTTTGGGCTGTCCCTCTTTACCAGTACTGAAGATCAAAACACAAGCAAAAAATATGATTTTAAAAATCGTTCAGATGTTCAATTTTAAAACTAAGGAGCTTTGTATGAATTACTGCGGGGTACAAGCTTAAGTTACTCCGCTGTGAACCACATTAAGCCTAGAATATAAAGACAAAGTTACTTTATCTTTAATCAACAGTTCTCCTGCTAGCTAATTTACTGTTCGCTGCAACTTCGTGTCCTGCGTCACATCAGCAAAGTTTGTTTTTTGCACGGTGTAGAAAACAGTTTATAGTCATGGCTGTAGGAACTAAAAAACAAACAAACACGGGTGTTTCACCTTGACTCTCTGGTTGTCTGACTCCGTCGAATCACAACTCTGAGCTAGCTAATGTCTATGATTAATTAGCATCACAAGTTTGGCTGTTCACCTCTCGAAGTAAGTTTAAGAGAGATGTATTAGCGGTCATAAAGGCCAGTAAAATAGGCTCTGTGGTCTGTGGGAAAACACCTCTCTATTGCACTAAATGTAATTAAGAGTAGTTTAAGTTTTAAGCATACGGAAAGAAGGTGGCTTAGCATTTTAGCGTCTCGTAGCTAGCGAGCCTCTCATCGCTACTAGCAGCACAAGGCATAGATGAGCATCAGCTGCGGGCCTACCGGAGCACTAAACAGACATTTTAACTGGCATACCCCCAGATTATGTAGTTGGTCTTGACATTCTTCGGCCAGGAAAACTCCCCAAATATAACTTCATCTCCTTTAGCGACGATTTCTTTTTTCTGGATGTTATACTGACGAAGAACACTCAATACATCCGCCATCTTCACTTGTATGTAAGTAGTGTGTTTGCAAGGCCCCCAGTTATCAACATCATGCGGCCTCGGAAGATGCCTGATCTGAATGGCGCTTGAAACTACTGTTAGAATGCGCTTCGATTACAGTTAAATATCCTGAATAAAGTTAAGTAATTTAGGTCGTTTTGGTAAAATAAAATAAAAAAAACAGCATTTCCTGAGCAGCGAAATGTTTATTAGAAAGGGGTTTACAATGCCATTACGGAATACAACAAAAAAAAAGCAAGGGAATCACTTGTTAACATCCAAACCTCACATCAGTCTTGTCAAGATAAAACAATGTGAGAGCAGTTATTTTCATTCTTGCTTCTGTATATTTAACATAAACTCCATTAAACTCAGTCATGTAACTAGCTGTCAAAGAGCTATGATTTGTCCTTCCCAGATATTGTAGTAAAGTAAAAATTGAATTGTGCTGCATAGACTTCAGACCAAAATAGAAGAATTTGTCAACTTCCAGTAAAATCTCAAACACTGGCATTACTGATGTTCAACTGGAAACCAGATTTACCTTATAAGATGGGAGAAATAGCCTTTTAAAGAAATGTGATGATTCAAAAGAACAGAAAAGTTTCAAAAGAATAAACTGGAACAAACTCAAAACATTAGAACACAAACACACCATGCCTCATCACTTGCTGTTCAATTTTCACAAAATATATATGCATATTGCATTTCCAAAGTGCTGTCCAGCCTGCTGGACACTCTGTTGACTGACTGATAAGTGAGAAAATACAAAAACGGGAGACGGTTCCCAAAACTTCATCACATCAGATCCTGCGCCAAGTTCTGAATGACACTAAAAGCTCCGAGGTCGAAGCCTGAGATGCTCAGTAACCCGGTCTTCTGTGTCTGCGATGGAGTTTCCAATCTTAGTCCACGAGCTTTGAATCATCTCCTGATGTCTGTTGAGAATTTCACATAAATCAAATTCTATGTAAAAATGTGACATTTGTAATTGTTACACAGTTAACATTTTAAGTAGCTTTTCAAATACACGAGTTTTCACCCTGAACCTAATAGCTGGTTCATTTTACACCATCAGCTGTTTTTTCCCCCCCTCAAATATCTGGACAAATGTGAATAACACAAAGTAGAAACAGGATAAAGGCCATGCCATTCTGGAAATTAACAGAATACAATCAGATTTAATATAAAATAGGTAAAAAAAAAATAAAGAAAAATTCTGTGCCCTTCATATTAAAAGAAGCATTTACTTATGTGTATTTAAACTGCTGAAAATTTAAAAAGTTCAAATCCATCCATCTTCTTCCACGTATCCAGAGAAGCAGTTTAGAAAGTCTGGACAGAGGGACACCAGGGCGTCGCCGGGCCAACCGAGAGATATAATCTCCCAGCATGTCCCTGGTCTGGACGTAACTGACAACTTTGCTTTCACACTCAGCCCCTTCTTTACCACAACGCAGCAGTGCAGTGTCTGCATCACTGCAGCCGATCCGTCAGTCTCCCACTCCTCTCTCCCATCACTCGTGAACAAGACTCCAAGATACTTAAACTCCTCCCCTCGGGGCAGCAACTCGTCCCTGACTGGGAGTGGGCACTCCACCCTTTTCTGGCTGAGGACCATGGCCTCAGGCTCACAGGTGCACATCCACAAACATATGAAATATTTTGTCACCTGCACTCATTATACAATTCTATTTTCTAACAGTGCCACACAAACCACAACATGAGCGACATGAAATAACACAACTTACCTCAACCCTTGGCTTTTTGGCTTCAGAAGATACCTCATCAGCTGCTCGTTTGACTAAAATTTAAAAGACTTTATTTCACTGAACAAAACATAAATGCCTTCACACCAGCTTCCTTCACTTATGTTTTTAGTAATTTATGTGAAATTTAAAAAAAAGTTATGCAACTTTATTTTCCACACTGTATTAACCATGGTGTTACTTTACCTTGTGTTTGCAAGCCTTTTTCTGTAGGCGCACTTCTGTCAATGCTTGTTGACGTAGCTGCAAATGGACAAAAGCAGAAGAAATCATTACAAAAGGTGTGAAATGGCAACAGCTAAACATATCAGATGTCACAGAAACACCAACCACGAGGAGCCACCAAGTGACACTTACAGTTCGTGCCGTTTAGATATGACAGCAAGCCCTTCCGATCAGGTCGTCTGACAGCACGGATGTCTGCTGTCTGTAAACACACAATCACGGCACTCAAAAACCTTCTGAAGTTTACAAAATGCTGCGTGTATGATGAGGGGCGTCCCCAAACATTAGGTTGGTAAGCAACAAAGACCTGGCACTGACAGTTTTAAGGCACTTTCATATGAACTCCACAACACTTACTGCAGCTCTTCGCACATAGGATGGATGCGGCAGAAGCACATTGTTGAGGAAGAACAAGATCGAGTCCAAGGTATAGTACTCTTTGGGCTGTCCCTTTTTACTGAAGATCAAAACACAAGCAAAAGAAAAAATCATTCTGATTTTAAAACTAACTTTATATGAATTACTGCGGGGTGAAAGCTTAAGTTAGTCCGATGTGAACCACAGTAAGTATACAATATAAAGTTATTTTTTAAGCACGGAGCCATCAACTGTTCTCCTGCTAGCTAATTTACTGTTCGCTGCAACTTCGTTTTTATCAGCAAAGTTTGTTTTTTCACGGTAAAGAAAACAGTTTATAGTGATGACTGTAGGAACTAAAAAACAAACACAGGTGTTTCACCTTGACACTCCGGATGAGCTAGCTAACGTCTATGATTAAGCATCACAGGTTTGGCTGTTCACCTCTCAAAGTAAGTTTAAGAGAGAATTAGCGGTCATAAAGGCCAGTAAAATGGCTCTACACCCCTCTATTGCACTAAATGTAATTAAGAGTAGTTTAAGTTTTAAGCAAAGCAAAAGAAAGAAGGTGGGTTAGCATTTTAGTGCCTCGTAGGTATCAGCACAAGGCAGGTGAGCATCACCTGCGGGCCACCTAAGCACTGGCATACCCCGAGATGATGTAGTTGGTCTTGGCATTCTTCGGCCAGGAAAACTCCCCAAATATAACTTCATCTCCTTTAGTGACGATTTCTTTTTTCTCGATGTTATACTGACGAAGAACACTCAACACATCCGCCATCTTCACTTATATGTAAGTAGTGTCTGGCTGGTGGGCGGAACGATCCAAACATCGATAGCGGGACACTAACCTTAAAGGTTTAATTGGATCCAATTAAAAGTTTCAGAGCTTTAATTTGCAGCCGTCACGTTAGAACTAAACAGCAGCAGCGAGAGACGCACTCAGCAATAACTGTGTTAACTAGAAAAATGTGTATTTCACCTCTGTGCGCAACATCACCAGATTAACGATTTTCTCTGACATTAATCACGTGTCCCTTTTTACAACAGTGCTGCATTTTACTGGTATATATTTTTATATTCTTTATGTGATAATGTGAAACATTATGAACATGAAAGGCGTGTTTATTGTGTTAAATAATCATTGTGGAAAACAAAAATCAGTGATTTGGTGCTCATTAGAATGTGTTAAGATTTGTCAAATTGACACGATCCATCTCATAAATCATGCTTCCCTCAAAGGATGTATTTGAAAGGCAGATTATATCACAGTGAGGCAATAAAGGCTGTCCAAATTTGAAGGCGTTAATATTACTGTTTGTGTGACACAAAATAAACTTTTAAGATGTTGTCTGGTGAGAATTTAGTTGTTTAAACCTAAAATATCTGCTCAATTTACCAAGACATCACTTAGTTACATTTTAACATCTTTTTTTGTTTGTTTTACAGCTGCATTTAGTGCTGTCATGGTTGCTAGGTGATAGAACAGGAGTAACAGGTGATGCAGATTTGAAGGCTAGACCATTCAATTTCACAGGCAGGGACTCTGCCGCCTCCAAAGGACCCGGCCCTCTGAGGGACGCAGCCCCTGAATTTGAACAGTTTATGTAGTGTTTGCAAGGCCGACTTGCAAGGTGCCTGATCTGACTTATGCTTTAAATGAGTGTTGAAGCGCTTTGATCACAGTCATATATCCAAAAGTTCAATAATTCGGGCAGTACCAGTACAATGAAAATCAGCATTTCCTGGAGCAGCGAAAGGTTTATTAGGAAAGGGTAAACATTGCCAGTGAAACAGGTACATGTTAAGATAAATACAACAGAAAAAGGTGGTGGCTCGCTTGTGAACTGCCAAACCTCACATCCATCTCCTCCGTCAGGCTAAAACTATGTGTGAGCAGTTATTTTATACAAACATTTTTTTATATTGATCAAAAACTTTTTTTTAAATTTCAATGAAAACAGCATGTTCGGACAAACACCTTTCACAGTTACGTGGTCAGTTTACTTCTTTCATGAAGACTAAATTACACCGCGGTCAGCAAGTTTACTGAATGCTGTCAGTAGTTACAGTTACTCTTGACTTTAACGAAAAGCACCGCTGTAGTCATTTGCTTACATTTCTCAAAAAAACTTTAAAAAAAAACAAAAAAACTGGCCCCTGGAACAAACTCTGTAAGCTGTGTTTATTTTGTCTGTGAAATATAAAACATGGTATTTTAAACTGACAGGTCTTAGAAAAGTACATTCAAATAACTTTATTCTGGAAAGGTAGTGATTATCTGCTCTTGCACAACAACCATTCTTGCTTCTGTATCTCCATTAAGCTCAGTCATGTAAACAGCTGTCAAAGAGCGATGATTTGTCCTTCCCAGATATTTCATTAAAGTAGAATTTCCATTGTGCTGCATAGATTTCAGACTGAAATACGAGAATTAGCCAACTTCATCAACTTCCAGTAAAAACTCAAACACCGGCATTACTGTTGTTCAAATGGAAACCAGATTTACCTTTTAAGATGTATCATCAAATTTATTTTAAAAATTTAATCTCAAAAACCTCAGTTTTAAAAGGAATAATCTGGGATTAGGGAATACAAATGTTAGAACTAAAATGTGTGGCTAAACTAAATTAAGGTCTTTATAAAAGGAATCCAAACTGTTTATTTATTTTTTGACCTTAAAAATAAAGAATGTAACGGAATAAAAAGCCAGTGGAAAAACCTCTCTCCGCTGGCTTTAGGTGCTTTGTTTCAGTTTTCCTCTCATACAGGTTAATGCTACATAAAATGAAGGGAGAGCCTCTCAGGTTTCAAATGTCTCTACATCAAACCTGCTAACTCACACCATAGATACACATTGAAAACTACAGGAAATCTCCCCAGAAATAAAGGTCGAGCTGCGCACACCATCTAAGACTGACGCTCACACTCTTCCTATGCCTCCAACCTCCTGCTAGAAATGCTGAATGTGCCATTTATTTATTTACGTTTATACCATCAAGATCCACCAAAGTACTGACCGCCTCCTTGTATAGAAACTTTGAAAAAACGTGATATGCAAACACATACCATGCCTCATCACTTGCTGTTCAATTTTCACAAAATATATATGCATATTACATTTCCAAAGTGTTGTCCTGCCTGCTGGACACTTTGTTGACCGACTGGTAAGCGAGAGAATACAAAAAGAGAAACTGGAATTGTAACTGTCAGCATCTTTTGGATTAGTGCTGTTTTGGGGGCATCTCTACATGCTAAGTGAGCCTCGTTGGTCCACTGTTTGCCTTTGTACTCGACACTCGTGATGTGATTCCGAGACGATCCCCAAAACGTCATCAGATCAGATCCTGAGCCAAGTTACGAATGACGTTAAAAGCTCCGAGGTCGAAGCCGGAGATGCTCAGTAAACCCCGGTCTTCCGTGTCTGCCATGGAGTTTCCGGTCAGCCCGCACATCACCAGCTTTGAATTGGCTCCTGATGTCTATTGAGGATATTCACATAAAACAAAATCTCTTGTGACACTTGTAATTGTTACACAGTAATAGTTGGTTTATGACAGCAAACTGAACTGTTTGTTTCAAATATCTATCTGTGGTAAAATGAGAACAAGACAAAATAGGAACAGGACAACAGCGGCGCCATTCTGGAAACTGACAGAATTCAATCAGCTTTGATATATAAATGGTATAAAAAGAACCTTATCTTGTTAGGGATTGATAATTCTATTTTCAAAAACAGTCTTTTCCACACAGGAACACGTGAATAAACAAACGTACTTCTCTGTGCTTCTTCAGAGGTTCCACCGGGCTGGCAGTGTCCGTCCACAACGGGTTGTTGGTCACAATGATGAACACATCCACAGCTTTCCCATTCTCTGTGGCCCATGTAATAGGAAGGGTGCAGTCTATGCTCTTACTCTGCAACTGCAACATAAAGGTCAACGTTCAAGATGAGGCCCAGTATAATTTAGCAATCACCTATATCAGCAACAACTGCACGGTTGCTGATGTTTACGTAAACGGATGGTAGAAGTGCTAACCAGCACTGATCTGCAGTACTTTGGTGTAATGGGGATGAGAGAAAAACAAAACATAGGCTACATGTCTGATTGGTCAGAATGAGCTGGAATATAACAAAGCAACCAAAACCAGGTGTAAAGCTCGCATGAAAGAAACCAAGGCTTCTGCTGACAGCACTGCTAAGATTAGACAAACTCTGCAAACTCTGACAGTGTATTTGCAGTATTATACACGGTGCAAAATGCTGCTCATGTAAGCAACATTTAAAAATGATTTGGTTAACAAGGAACTCAATCAACTATTTCATACACTACATTGCCCAAAGTATTTGCTCGTCTGTCTTATGCATATCCATAACATCCCACTCCAAATCCATAGGATTTAAAATGATGATGCCCTTTGCAGCTTAACAGCTTCAACTCTTCGGGGAAGGATTTCTACCTGGTGAGCTTGGCAAGGCTTGGATGCAGCAGCTCAGCCATGGAAACCCATTCCACGAAGCCCTCTACACACTGTTCTTGAGCTAATCACAAGGCCAAACGAAGGTTGGAGTCAGATTAACTCTGCAGAAGGTTGGAGACCACTGCACATTATGCGCTTCAGCATCTGCTGAACCCACTCTTGATTTTTTTTTTTTTACACAAGTTGCCTATGAATTTTTTCCCTTTAATTCAAACAAGTAGCAAATTAGTTTCCAAAAACATCCCAAGAATTCACATTAACTTTTTTGAGAAAATTAAAAATTTCCAACAATACTGTGTTAACTTTAATTCAGTAAAATTCAACCTGCACAGTTTTTTGTTCCTGATTGATAACTGTGGGGTGTGAGAACCCTTGGGTCCATGGATGGAAGCTGACAACATGATCACATGACAGCTACTCAGGCTGTATGCCACTAGGCCTGTCACGATAACACATTTTGCTAAACGATTAATTGTCCCAAAAAATTATTGCGATAAACGATAATATTGTTTGGAGACCATTTTAAACTGATGTAATGATAATGACATAATAATGCAAGCACCTGCCAAAGATAAATACACTTTATTTTCAAAAGAACACTTAACACTGGAACTGGTTAAAACAACCAAAAATGGTTATCTGGGACGTATCTGGTCTCTAAACTTTTAGAGTGCAGGGTCCAGTCAGCACCTCTATAGTGAATGGTCAAACTCATATAAGGGGTCATATTTGAACTTGACCACATATCCGACGTAGCAGAGTAAAATGAAATGTCTTTTATCTCCTTCCTTATGTCCTCTTTGATACTGTTGTACAGTTGTGGAATTGCTGTTTGTGATGTGTGTGTTTCTCTGGTGATTTCGTACTGTCTATCAAATGTTTGCAACATTTTTCGAAATGCCGGCTTTTCAACTATTTTAAATGGGAGCATCTCTTTAGCAATTAAGCGAACTACGCTGTCTGTGAGCGCGCACCACTTTGCGCCGTCCTTTTAGTACGCTGCCTGTCGATTAATTGCTTCAGTGATGGTGGACTGTTGCAAACTTGAGACGGGCCACCGATTGTACTTTTTGTCCCCAGCTGTAAAAATTTTGC
>VOQJ01030656.1:0-10871 GCA_015052665.1 Apistogramma diplotaenia
AGTTCAGTTTTAACTCAGAAAAATGGCACATAGATAAACAACAGAAAAAAAACGACTGACCTGCCAGATGGTGTCAAACTTGGTGCCTTCAGGCATAGAATATTTCCCTGACTTGTCCTGGAGGATCTGATAGTGGTAAACAGTTTTTCCATACATCATGGAGAGAGCGTATGTCCCGGACTCTTCTCTGTCTCTTATTCTGAGAAACAAAACACACACACACAAAAAAAAAAAACTTGCACTAAAACCTTTGACACGAAATATTTGCTCAGCAATTGACCACAAAAATCGACGAAGAAGTCAGAAAATCTTTGTAAAAAAAAAACAAACAGAAAAACTTACAGGAACTTGCCGTCTGGTTGCACTCCAGAGTAAAGCCGCCTCTCACCTTCGTGGCGTGAGATTTTGCCGTGATACCACGGCATTTTCTCGTGGGCCGTAGTTGCGATCAGCTTCTCGAGCTGAGGAGCTTGACTGATGATGGCCTGCTCCATGGCTTCTCCCTGCACGGATGAACAGATGCGTCATCTCTGTGTTTTGTGATGCTTTTTAATGCGTTTTATCTAAATACAAGAAGGAGCGTATCACAGTTTGCAAGCAAAGCTCATGTTTCCGAGTTTGCTCACATTGGGTGTCAAATGCGGTGGGAAGGTGAAGCTCAGAGAGGCGAGTTTGTGACCCTGCAGGCAGATTCTGCAGGAGTGTGGAGCTAGTTTGGCTCGTCTGTTGTATCGGCAATGACAAAAGGATGCTGATCTTTGGTATGTGACAGCAGGAAGCACAAGTGAAAATGCACTGCAGAGGGATGGCCTTCACACCTTGTTGATTAATTCTTTCAGCGCCATCACCTCAGACCGTTGCACTCCCGCCTGGCCTGCTTTTCCGCTCACTTGTTCCTACTCCCCCACGAGAGTGTTCCTAGTACAGACTCTTTACTTTTGCTTCTGCCTTCTACCCACTGTGTCCTGCTTTTGGGTTTTATTTCTGAGAACTCTAACTTGTTAGTGCAAGTACTTTCACCAAACAACAGAAACCTTCTGAGGAGATATGAGCGCCTACCTGTGTTTCTGCTTGAGGAAGGCTTTAGAGAGGCTGCAGGTGCCACCCCCACCACACCAAAAAAGTCCCTTCAGAATCTCAGTTAAACCAAACTCTTAAGCTGTTAAACGTGTGGCTTGTGGGTCAAAAGTAAAAGTCCAATCCGGGCCACTAAATGGCTTTTCGAAGACTAAAAATTTGTTGAGAAGGAGGCCGTCGTTCTTGGACTGTATTTTACAAGATTAATTAACTTAAAAACAAAATGTTCGTTTTATTAGAGTCAGATGTCTGAATCATCACGAGTTTTAAGGCCTCCTTACATTATGTCAAAATTTACTCACGGGTGAAAACATTTTTCGGTTCGTGCAAATTTCAAATCACAAGCTGTGTTTTTACCCACCGGGGGAAAGCTTTTATTTATTTGCTGTATGTTTGAGGCACAAAGTATAAAGCCTTAAAAAAAAGATCATATTCACTACTTCAAGGTGGATGCAGACATCCCATCAAAACTGTCTGCGCGAGACGATGCCAGCAGATTTGCAAGTTTAATTATAGTAGAAAATAAAGTAAAATGACAGGCAGAAATTTATATATCGTGGATCGTTAACTAGTGACGATCGCTGAAAAAAAATTATTTTATAATCTCAGAAGTCCTCATGTAAAGTACAAATAGCTCAAAACTGTACTGTGAATGGGTCTTTTTTTTTTCTTTGAACCCTTCAGCAGTAACCAGCGCTCGGGTCAAAGGCTCACCTCCAGATTCCAGGTCTGCTTCACGTACTCCCTGAGCATGTTTTCTTTCAGGCTGTCGAACACGCCTTGCCGGATCGGTGTATCTGGGGAGCGGAGACAAGGCTTCTTGAGGAGGCACACCAGGCCGTCGGCGTCTTTGCTGTAAAACTCACAGAGCTCTCCAGGGCCACAGTGAGGCTTCCCTCCTGTGATGCAGTAAGTCCCGTTCAGCTGCTTCTCTATGGGGTAATGGTGGAACTCCAGGTTCCACACGACAGACAGGACGTAGCCACCCAGACTGCGGAGACACTGCCGCAGCAGGAAGAGGCCGTCGGACATCCCGGCCAGCTTCAGGTGGTGCTCGGCCTCCGAGCGACTGATGCTGCCGTAGAAGAACGGCAGCTCTGCCGCAGGGTCGATGGACATGGTGAGACCCGGGAGAGTTGACCTGGCCTTGAAGTCCTAAATGTAAGAAGTCTAGAGAGACAGAAAAGGGGAGACATTTCTGTTAGAAATCTGACCAGAGCCCTCAGACTGAAACAAATCCATGGCCCCTGACCTTTAAACCTTTTAGTCTCTACTGCCTCCAGTCTCTGCTCAATCAACCCAGATTTCTTATTTACCAAATTACAAATACAACAGCTTAAAAATAGACGACACACAAATTAGTGCTACAAAAACCCCCCAAAAAACAATACACACAACTGCTCTGGATAACCTCACCTCTCCTTCTTTTCCCAGCTGTGTTACACTAGGATCTACAACACTCCTAACAAGCCTGTGTTTCTCAGGACTGTGAGCCCTGCACGTACAAGTAAGGAGACATATGTGTGGGGATGAAACCCGTAGCGTGAGGCACCCACACTTTGAGACTGCATAAAGTTTGCAAGTTAACAAACTGATGACACAAGCCACAACAGGAAGTCGCAGTCCGCCCTCACAGCCTCCTTTCTCCAGCATGTCGCGCTTCGGTTGAACAGGTGCTGTTCGGTTGCAGAACATTCCCTCTGCTTTAAGACTCAAGTGTGAACGCTTTCCTTTATATGGAAGAAAAAAAAAGGGATAACTTTTATCCTGGAGGATCACTGCAGTGGCTGCTGCGTGTGCAATGAGTTTGATGATGAATTTGATGATTTCATTGTGACCGGGAGTAAGGATGAGTTTAAAATCAAGAGGGTTTCGACTGCGGCAGTGGAACGGTTGTGCGACAGCAAGCAGGAGATGTCTGAGATAAAGAGGGAAATTGACAGCGATCATTATACGCCACAGTCATCAGCTCACAAAACACAGAAAGGAAATGATCTGAAATGAACAGAAAGATCAAGATTTTATGGCAATAATAATAATAATATGCTGGAGATTAGGCAGCTTATTCTCCCAAGTTTTAGATTTTAGAAAAACATTTAAACACAGCCGGATGAAAACTGATACTTGGGCCAATCTTGTGATTGTCTTTGTGTTATTTACACTACATGTCCATCAGTTTCACTGCTTAATATTAGTAGAAACCTTCATCCGCTCACAAAATATTATTTACATTTATTTATGTCACTCTTCCACATGAGCATCCTTGAGGCCTCTGAAAGACTAGATTTCATTGAAGGCTACTGGATCAGGACATGCAGTTTTTATAATGATGACATTATAATAGAAACCTCAAATATATAATGAAGCTCATTCTGCAAAATAACAGCAAAGTGCTGGCAAATGCATTTTTTCTTTGCTGTAATTTAACAGGGAAACTTCTTGCAGTCTATTTAAAAAACAAACAAACAACACATTGTGAAATTATAAAAAAGTGCTAAACCTCAGCTTCCTGGCTACATGCGTGAGTTGCTTCCCACATCAACAGTGGACAACCAAACACAAACATACATCTGCCACAAGACACCAGGTTTTTCTCCGTAGCGTGACCTCCAAAACGCCACAACAAAGTCAGTCAGACACTGTGGACAACTGGATGGCGTCTAGACACACGCAGCAGCGCAGTCTCACAAAAATGCAGGAGCGCTTCATGATCTGCACCTAACTGGTGTTTATTTTAATCAGCATTCATATACACCAAATGGAAAACTTCGATATTTTAACTGGTTTACAATGAAATAGAAAGTAACTGTGCTTATATTTATTCAACTTCTGTACTTCAGGTTATAGTCTGTAACCATGGGAATAAATTGTCATAATTCCCTTTTTTGTAATTATAATAAACAGCTAAATCAATATTTCAGTCAAACCATCAGGAAACAAGTTTGTCTTGTTGTTACCATTTGATTTTGATAATGCTGAAACGAACACATTCAATTCAATTTTATTTTATTTATACAGCGCCAATTCACAACAAATAGTCGCCTCAAGGTGATTTTTATTGTAAGGTGTTTTTTTTTCCTGTTGTGCTGAAATAATTATTTGTTCAGTAAGCTTAAATTAACTGTCATACCCCAGTGTCTGAAGTGTGCAAATGTTCTCTTTTTTATATTCATACAATATATATTTTATAGATAAATGGCTAGCATCTTCTGTGTGTCTGAGTGCATATGTGCACTTGAGAAAGGAGGTCTACTCCAGTAAAAATCCTATAAATGAATGCAGCTAACTCCATTATTTTTCCCATTTCCCATTTAAATTCCCCATACACTGCGGGACGTTTAAGTGGGTAGCACAGTGATACATCAGCTCTAAATTTATGACCAACTTCTGTGATATTACTTGAGCAAACTGAAAAAGGGAAAGTGAATTTAATAACAAACCCCCTTTAACAGACCGTGACAAGCACATTAGCTACGCTGCTGTAATTTACGACCAAACCAACCAAAATACTGACAGCTTTCCAACAAAACATTAAAACCTCCAACAACAGCAGAAGCCAAGTCTCGGCTCTGCGTGTGCCCTTTAAAAAATAAGAGTTTTGTGGGGTTTTTTTTCTTTCTTTCTTCTTATTTTACAAAAACAAAGAGTGGCGGCAGATGAGGCGGCACATGGCACGGTTCCTGAGCCAAGCTTTTTGTTGCGGGGTGTCTTTCATACTACGCCTGGGACTGTGTGCATGCAGTCTGTAAATCCCTGTGATGTGCAAAGAGTACATTTGTGCGAGAGTGCTGCAGTGTAAGCAGATAGTGAGTGACCGAGTAAGCGATGGAAAATAAAAAGTCCTATGAGTCACTTTAATTTTTCAGCAAGTAGTCGACACAAACTCGAGAGGCCTGAGCGCTTGTTTTCCGCAGAGAACAATGAGGAAGTTTTCTGGCAGGAGAGTAATCGTAATTAAATATAAAGCAAAAACTTGATTGTGTTTGGCATTTGGTCAAACTTCTCTATTCTCGGCAGCTTTTGTCGCACAAAGAACAGAGCGAAACCGCACACAGGGGCTATCGACATCTGTACGATTGTTGGTGATAACAGCGAACCCGGATGCGGAAGCTTAGACAAACTACGCACTTGGATACTTTGACATCTTCAAATGACTTGCAGTAAGATTAGGCCTTTAAAGGGGACCCCCAGTGCGAGTGAAATGTGTTTATTCAAGTAAACCACAATTAGGAAACATACGCATTAGCAGCGGAAGCTTCACTTTTTGAGCTGACAGCATTACGTGAACATGCTCACAGTCACAGTGCAAAACGCGGATGTTTAGCATTGAAGGGCTAATATGTGCTAAGAAGAACTGAGCAGGAAGTGAGGAAGTAGATGGCGGTGTCGTCAACAAAAGTAGAGACGCTAATATTTTTGACCTGCTGTTGCTGAGATATTTAAAAAAATAATTTATTTAAAAAACTCAGCATCGTCGTGGCCTCTGGATCCTGATAGAGGGGCCTAATCTGCTGTGAGTGAGCACTCACGGCTCACTCACAGCAAAAGCAGGCATTGTGTGAGCCAGATCTGGCTTAAAACTGATGAGACAGGCTTGACATGTGTCACACCAAGTGTTGTATGGCCCAGCTGTCACAACACACCTGTAATCTGACCCATATAAGATGGACCTGTGGCTGACAAGCCTGCCCTGTAGACAGCTTTTAGATATTAGTCTGAACCATATTGACCATCCCCTGAGCCACACTGCAAGTGTAACTACTGATTTTAGAAAAATAAACCATTCGTGTAATATTTGTGTTGCTGAGTGCAAACTCCTCCTCGGCTCATTTAAACTCCCGAAATATTATTAATATGTGGGAATGCTGACATCAGTGTTGAACATAGGGAAACCCGCCAAATATGTCAGCGTCAGAGAGGCAGGATCGTGTGCGATCAGTCAAATGTCTGATTAAATGTTGGCAAATCAGCAGAACAGCGTTCATGAGCTCAGTGATTCGATGTGCTTCTCTTTGTTTTCTGTAGATTGCCGATCGATGTTAAAATCAAGAACATACCAGTGGCAGCTATTTAGAGTTTTTAGGTCATGATTATTTTCTTTGTGATATCATGGTCGTGCAACTCGAAGCATTCCTGCGTACGTACATCAATGAGCGAGACCGCGTAGGCATCTAAAAACAGATGATTTGCCCTTTAATTGTCAGAAAATTAGTTTCTGTGTTTGTGCTGGTGCTTTAAGTGTGTAGGTGGACCTGGATAAGAACGAGCATGTGAAACCAGGAGCCTAAATGCCCCAAAGTGAATCATAATTTCCTGAATCAGTGGAAAGAAGCTGTCATTAGATAGTCTACTTTCCTCTTATCTGCTTTATGATTTCCAAAGGCTGTGCAGCACCTTTGTGCTCTGGAAAAAAAACCTGACATGACCTGACATTCAAATCAACGGTGCTCAGGCCCACTTCTGTTATGATTCACTAAAATTTCAAACTGTAGTAACCCTCAACAGAGTTAAATCTGCACTCAAAATAAAGTTATGTGAGTAAGCGGTGATATCAAAAACCTAAAACATCCTGAATACTTTTTGTTTTTATCTCCCTTTCAACCATAACTATACTTTCTGTTAACTATAATATGTGTTCGTGTCAGTTGCGCCTTTATCTAAATATATAAAATGCTAAAGACTCTGAACGTTACACTGCGAATTAAAGAGCCCATTTTGCACATAAAAATTCAGCTTCTGTCGTCCAAACCAATAACTGTCCGAATGCGGCTGACACATCTCGCAGATATGCCTCAGTGCACCACCAAAAATACATCCAGGCATTTTTAAAAAAAGTTACAAGGGATAAAAGACACACACATGGATCTCTTGGGTGTCTTAAAACCTACACCATTTTTGGTTTTCTATTCCAAGGCACAATGAAAGCAGCTATTTATGTTTTGAGCGTGTAATGACTGCTTTTCTGAGCCAGAGCAACAATGCTTTGGCCTCACTGCGGCGCACACACTGTTTTCTTCTGTTTCATTTCACAGGCTCAGACACAGTTGTGAATATAAAACACACATCGGTTGAAATTAGATTTAAACGATCGATAGGATCTCTGCGCCGCTCAGCTGGACTGAAGCCACCAAAAACGTCTAGAATTAATAGATAAGGCATTTTTATGTGTTTTGTGACCAGTTCTCGAAGCTCAGAATATACAGCAGGTTTTTCAGGCCCAGAATTTAAGATAGTCATACAATCACCTACCTTATCAGACATGGCATACATGAGTATAAATAACAAATTTAACCAACGCAACATAGTCTGCTGTTAAGTAATCTGATGTAAAACCTACTTACAGAGCACTTTGCTGCTAGGCAGACGCAGAGCGATGCTGTTGCTTCAGATATATCTGTTGATCTGACAGAAATGCAAGGTGCTGTGAAGAAGCGGGGGGTTAGAGACAATGACACACACACTCACACGCACACACAAACCCACACATGTGCACAATGACAAATAGCATGCACAGAGGGCTGATTTCAGTTTGACTGTCAGTTCAGTTAAACCCCAGCTGGTGCATTACAAACTATAAAGTGCAGTGTCCAAATATGCAAGCCGGAGTGAATTAATATTAAAAGAATAAACTAACATTCTTGGGGGGGGGTTTACTTTCCAGATTGAAAATGATATGGCGGGTGTGTCGATTAAACTTGAGTCAGCCTGCAGTTACTTCGCTCAGAAACGAGGGGAGAGTGCTCGCCTTCCTCTGTCCAAAGGCATCTGACACCTTAAAGGTCAAAGATTTGCACGTTTGATCTTGTTCGATGCTTCTTCACCTTCATCGCCTACGGTTGGCGTTAGTCACAAGTCCTTTGGCACTTTGTGCTCATTGTTATCTCATGCTGATTGTTCTTTTGCACACTTTGCCATAATCTCGTGTTGCCTAATTATTGAATTGATACCCTTAGTCTTGTAAGCAGTCACTTCATGTTACAGGACATCATTTTGATTAATACAAAGTCAGCAATTCAAAACTGTAAGTGGTTTTACAAGGTAAATAGGTACTGACCTATTTCTTAGCGCCTGTGTATAGATGATACTTGACCATTGCTTCCCTTTGTTTTTAGTGCAACCCTTAAGCAAATGCTCTAGCCATCTATTTTTTACCTTTCACATACTCACGCAGCAGCTGAACACCCGTACACAGCTGGCACAGTCTGAACTGAAAGCACTCTCGTGTAATAGTCAAATGTAAATATAAAGGCTGGAGACAGCAGAAAACAGCTGGCCAGGCTCTGCATATGTTTATGTTACATATGCATAGGTTACATGCAATAATTAAAGGTTTGTATCTATTTTTTTTTTACATTATCTCTCGTAATCAAAAACGTCTGTGTCGAGGTGACATCACAGCAAAGCAACAGTTACAGTTCTGTGAAAAAGCATTCGCCCCCTTCCCGTGTTCTTATGTTTCCTCATATTTGTCACACTTGCATGTTTCAAATTAGACACAGGTAACATGAGCAAATACAAAACGCAGTATTGAAATGATGATCTGATTCATTAAGAGACACACCCACACCTGATTACTGCCAGACCTCATCCAGGACTCGCTGTCAACTCATCCACGAGGTCACCAAAGAACCCAGAACAACATCTAAAGCTCTCCAGGCCTCACTTGCCACAGTTAGGTCAGAGGTCATGATCCAATAATAAGAAAGAGGAATAAAAAAAGAACATGAAGGCTCGTCTCACCTTTGCCAAAAAACATCTTGAGGATTCCCAAAGACGACCTTTGGGAAAATATTCTTGTTTAATTTCTACACATTTTTATTTCTAAAAGTTTTAATTTGACATTTTGCAGGAAGCTTTGAGGTTTTCACTGTATTGGGGTTGCTAGGCAGCTGTTGCAGCTGCTGGGGACTTCTGGAAGGCAGCGGTAGAGATCCTCAAAGGGTGAACTATGGTTTTCACATCTATAACATGTTGGTTTGTCACGTTTAGCTGTGCTTGGCAAACTTCTCAAACTTCACACAGAACCAGGGTGGTCTGTTTTGTTTCCAGTATTTGTGAGAGGCTACTTTCTGTTTTGAAAGTGGCAGGTGTGAACGCTTTATCAATCTTCCTCACAAACTCTGGGGAAGAAAGCATTTACTTTTCTCAAAATGCCAAACAAAAACATGCAGTTTACAGTATTAACATTTAGCCCAACCAATCTTTTATTCAGCATTTTTAGCTGTGATTCATGGCATGCAAAATAATTTGTCAAATGAAATTGACCTTCAATCAAAGGCCATATGTTTACATATTAGCCTATAAAATACTTTTCTGTCTTTAATCTGACATAGCGAGGCTACTGTGTTAATATAAAACAGTCATTTTGACATAACAGATATGTAATCTCCACTCCAGCACCTGTGCAGTACCCACAGCACCAAAACCAACAGCAGGGCTAGCAAACCCCTCACCCCTGCAACCCACTCGCACTCAACCCCCACCTCGCCAGCTGCAGCTGCTTCCTTGGAGTTGCAGATCTGGCACCAAGTCAGCAGGATCCCGCTGAATCAAGCCACGCAAAAACAGACAAGACCAAAACCAGAGAGGATGATTTTCTCCTGCAAAATAAAAGCACGCAATTCACTGGTGGGAAGCTTCAGCAGTCTCCTAATGAGGGTAATAAAGTCAGCAGAAATATTTGTTACAATTTAAAGTGAAGTTGTTCAAATGATTAGTTGGTTGAACTTTGCAATAGAGGTTGGTTTGCCCGAGGATTGATCTTTCCAGAGTCACCACAACAAGTGCTCCTGGTTTTAAAGTGCTGAGCAGTGTGAAATCATGCAAGACTTCCATGAAGCGGTTTAATCTGTGACAGCAGAAAAACAATATGCTCAGTGAAACAGACTTCATGCCTTCAAATAAAACACTTCTGGGTTGAGCCACAGTTCTGGTTCAGCTGCTGGATTCAGTCTGGCCATGGATGTGCACAGAAAATACAAAGTGATGAACCATTTTTTAAATACATGTCCATGGTGTTTTTGTGCTTTCAGCATCAGTGACAAGCAGTTAATTGTTAAGTGAAAAGTAAAGTAAATAGTTCCTTAAAGGGCTTCACTGAGCTTGGCCGTAGCTCTTTATATTATACCAAACCCTCGCTAACCATAAAGTCCTGTAAATAAAAAAAAAACAAACTTTATTTTGAAATTTTATTTTACCGAACGTTACTATTTTTACCACGGGGGGAAATTGACACCGGACTCCAGTCTCTCCGCTTGTGGAAGTAGAAGAAGTTGAGTCTCCTCATTGACCCGCCGGCGCCGCCTCCTCTCCTCTCCTCTGCGCTCCTCTCCGCTCGGCTGCTGAGGACAGCGGACAGACCACATCGGAAACTTCTGCACCGGGGACACGGGAAGGTAGGTCACCGAGCCCGGCCACACTCTCTCTCCTTTTTTTCATGCACGCTCTGGAAGAAAAAAGCCGTTTCCCTGGCATGATGCTGGCAGGAGGTTCTTCTCAGCGCTTGTCTGCTCCTTCCTCCAGAAATATCCCTGCAGACTTTGCGTGTCGCTCTTATTTATGAGATTTTTTCCGCTGCGGAATCATGAGGTCATTAGGTGCATCTCTGCGGATGTGGGCTAATGTTGTCTTCTGGGATTTGTACTAGTCTTAGATTCTCAGTCAGTGGATAGTTCTCTTCTACTTCGGAGATTTTACTGTTTATGCCTGGGATCTCCTTATGACAAGACAGCGTGTGTGTGTGTGTGTGTGTGTGTGTGCGTGTGTGTGTGTGTTGCTGAAGGGGTGATGTGGCT
>VOQJ01030656.1:12449-23739 GCA_015052665.1 Apistogramma diplotaenia
ATTAGTGTGCTAGTTTTCAGATAGCTGCACTCACCCTGGCAGCAGTCAGAGACAAGGACATCATAGTTAGCTGCAGTAATAAAAAAAAGATCATACAGCCTCTACACCACATTTAAAAAAGCACTGGACGACAAGATTTTCTTTCTTTTTTTTTTGCAAAGTGACGTGTCAGTATGCCTCAGGGTCCACTTACTTGATTACACTGAATATCTGGCCCACCCTTAAATTCCCACCTAATTATCCCGAGCGCTCCAGCTTTACTCTCTCGCGCTCACTCTCGGCAACAACCAGCCCTTTCTGTTCTCCTCCGCAGAGCTCTGATAGCGCTGGAAGCTGTGTGGCCCGTGTGTGCAACTCGGACCTCGTTCCCTCTTTGGCCGTGATTGCAGCTATACGCTCGAGATCCATCCAAGCAAAACCCAGACCAGGGAGTCCGTGTGCGCGCTCACTTGGCCCGCTGACAAACACACGCTTTTTATTTTGCAAAAGTGATACAGCCCAGAGGGAAAGCTTTGCACAACAGACCGCGGAAGATGTACAACGCCGTCACCTCTGCGAGACAGCTCTCTCTTAATTTAGCTGTATTTCTCTGCGGTTCATAATGGAGTAATAATTTACCCGAAGAGCTGTACGAGGCAGCGCGTGTGTTTTGTATTTTGTGGTGTGTGTGTGTGTGTGTGCGTGTGTGTGGTGGGGGTTTGAAGCCTGTCCACAAATCTTTCTAAGCAGCTGTACTTAAAAAGCACCAGGGGACAGCACCGGGGTGGGGTTGGGGGTCCTATCTCTCCCTCTTTCGCTGGCTTAAGTAAACAAGAGGAGATTTAGTGGTAATGAAAAGCACTTGATATCAAGCTGCAAGTTTAATAACCCCACAATAAATCGAGAGCGGGTGCAGAAAAAGTAATGAAAATGGAGGGGAGTTTGGCTTGTGCAGGAAATGACTGGGAGAAAGCCGGAGGGAGGGGAAGAGAGAGACTTTTAGTTGTTCCATATATGAGGGACGTTGCTACACCACAAAGACCCCTCATTGTTTTTTTAAAGCAAGTCCTTTTTTATACTGTACCTGCCCATTGCTGTTTGAAATTAACCAAGAGGCACATTAGGGCCCTCTTCATCTCCTCCACACTCAGTTTAGCGTATTAACACTCAACAATGGCTCTCCCAGCTGGCTTGAATAGCGTACACTCCCCTCTCTCGCTTTCATTCCCTTCAGATTTTGCACTTGGTTTTTTTTCCCTCCTTTTTTTTCAGGAGGCAACTTGTTCCCCCTGCTCTCGTCACCAAAAGGTTTCCCATCTGCCTCCGATTACCTTTGGCTGCAGTTGGTTAGCCGCCAGCCATCTGGGCCAGTGCGGCGTCTCCGCTTGCTCTTCTCTCCCCAGACAGCTCTGAGGGAGGGAGGGAGGGTAGTAGGGCTGGGACAAGAGTAAGCTGGGTGGGCAGACCTTACTGGAGGATAGGGTTGGGTTTTTAGCTGACACTGCAATCTGTAGCCAGGAAACTCAAGTCAAAGAGAAGGGCACCCATGAAAATATGAGTCCTGATTCTGGCTCTGCTCTGTTTTTGTAATGGGTACTCTGGGTCTGAGGAAGTCGTTTTTCCATTGTTATTATAATCTTGCTCCATGTTTGTCTCAAAGCAAAAGAAAGAAAAAAGAAGCTCAAAATGTAATGGTGCTCAATTAAAAAGGAACTTGGGATTTATTCACAGCAGTAGACAGCTGTGGAAAATTAACCAAAAAAAGGCAGAACTTTTACCTCCAAACAGTCTTAAAATCTTTCTGTTCATTTATTCAGCAGTTAGGCATCACATCTGTCAGTGTGCAACAATGACTGTCATCTGCTGGTTGAGAACCAGCTTTGCAAATCATGCATGACACCCTGTCCTCTGTTTCCCCCCTTTAATTTGCTGTAATTAAAGGTTTGTCTTGTTAAATACTACTGCACCGCACAGACCACATGAAAAACAAGCTTTAAGTCTTTTGTCACTTGAGCCAGTGTAGTGTGGGCTACGTGTCCTGCTGCACACCTGAATCTGCTGGTGGTCCTGATGCACTGTGGGAAATGTAGGCACAAGGTTTAAATCGGAATTAAATCAGTTTAATTCCTCTGGTTCAAAGCATGCCTCCGATCAATCCATGTACAATTTTCATCTTTGTTTTTAAAACTTTGATTCCTGCTTCTGTTTTTTTTTTGGTTCAAAAAATCTTGGCGATCCAGATCTAGAAAGAAAGACTATATGATCTGTCTGTACTCTGTGCCAAATATCAGCACTGCTCTCAGTGTCAGTCAGGGTATAAATATGACAATACTGTTTGTCTGGGATGTAAACAAGCTCTGTATAGGCACTCATACCATCTGTCCGCTACACAGCACGGTGGCCAATTAGTGAGCTGGACAGTCAGGCAGCCAGCCAGCAAGTTGCTCAGCCATACAGGCTGCAGAGTCAGGCAGTGAAGCGGTGATGGTAAACTGTTGCGCCTCTCAAATTGGCTCATTTTAACCCCAGACCCTCTGACATAATGCCCACTTCAAACCCTCTTTGGGCACCAAGCGCAGTTTTTTACAGGATCAATGGCCTCCTTTGTGTTTGAACTCTTTCCGGTGGCCAGGCAGCTTAAAGTGTGGGTCCTCAGAGGCCCCAGGTTGGGACCTATTGTTGTCTCCGGTCATCAAAGTGAAATACTGGGTACTTGCCCCTCACTAAAGCCAAGATTGATTATAAGAAGAAACAATGGAGAAATGGGTGGCCCTTGAATATGAACTGGGTAGATTTGCCTTGTTACACTGGGAACTGCATGGGTCATTGGGATCTCATGCTCTCTCTCTGTCTGTGTTTTACTGTGTCTCCCTAGTTCCTCCCCTCGTCTTTGAGCCTAAATTTGTCTTTCCCCTCCCTTTTAAACCCTTTCCTGGCCTTCTTCCTTCAGTCACTAAACAGTTTCTCTTCTACAGGGAATCAGAGAGGAGTGTGAACCTACCACTGCTGCTGAGCCCCTTGAGAAACCCTTCCAGGTCTTTTCCAATTCTATGAGGACTTCTTCAAGGTCCATCACCTCTTGCTGACGATACACTGAAGACGCTGCTGGTTCTCAGAACTTCTGCAGCCATGGCCCAACAGAGCGCTGATCTGTCCCTCTGCTAGGCAACGGGGCATCCGAGAGGGCAGGAGACATGTTGGAACATAGGCACGGGGACCACTGCACTGAATTTTGTTACTATAGCAATTACTGTAGTAACCATGGAAATGCTATGGAGGACTGGTCTGGTCTGCACTGTCATTGTCATCATGGTTGCCACCGAGGTTGGAGGAAGTCACAGAGATGAGTTTGCTCAATCACAAGGTGAGATAAACCATAACCTGTATATAAAAGATGGATGTAGCCTCAGCTCTACAGTACATCTGAAAAGTGCATTAAACTGCATTCTCTCTAAGGACCAGCAGGGGGTGACTCCTTTGGTTACCAAAAGTATTCCTATAATATAGAAAATTACCTTGCATATTTAATTAATGAGTTCAGTAATAAGCATCCTAACACCTCACTTGTTTAAGTTTCCGGTTCAAAGTTTAACTATTACAACAGGATGTTGATTTTTGAAAATTATTGTCAAATTTAGAGATAAAATGATAAAAAGTATCCTTCCAGTTTCCAAGTTTCTTGTGACAGTGCTAAGCTGGCTTCATAACGGGACTTTACAAACCAACTGGTGACATCATGGTCTACATTATGTCTGTCCTTTATATACAGTATATGAGAGAAGCCTGTCTTTTAGATTTCTTTGTATTTGACCTACTACAGATGAGGTAAGGTTGATAAAATGGGTTCTTCAGTTTCAGCTACTTTGGTGTGACATTAACAACAGGTGCACTAGAGGGACAACCCCTAAAGCAGGAATGGTTTCACAGGTGGAGGCCGCTGACATTTTTTCCCTCCTCGTCCTCTTAAACATTTTTTTTTTGGTATTTTTAAATTTGGTCGGGGTCAGTTTCACTGCTGATAGCATGAGGTGATATCTGGGACCCAAAAGTTTGCACAGGTATTCCATCTCCTGTGCAATGGCGCTTCAATATGTGGCATTGCCAGGAGGTTTGCTGTGTCTCCCAGCACAGTCTCAAGAGGATGGAGGAGCCCGTCCCCTAGTGGGCCCTGTGTACACTGCCTGGCACTGTGGAGCCCAATTGGCCATTTGCCCAAGGATACTAGAATTGGCAGGTGCACCACTGGTGCCTTTTGTGTTTCACAGATGAAAGCAGGTTCACCTCTGGAGAAAATTGTGCTGCCTGTAACATCATTCAGCATGACTGCTTTGGTGGTGGGTCAGTGATGGCATATACATGGAGGGATGCACAGACCTCTACAGACTAGGTAACGGCACCCTGACTACCCTCTGACATCGGGATGAAATCCTTGAACCCTTTGTCAGACCCCACACTGGTGCAGTGGGACCTGGGTTCCTCCTGGTGCATGGCAATACCTGCCGTCACGTGGTGAGAGTATGCAGGCAGTTTATGGAGTATAAAGGAATTGAATTGTCTGGCCCTCATGCTCCCCTGATCCAAATCCAACATCTCTTGGAGATTATGTTTTGGTCCATCCGATGCTGCCAGGTTGCATCTCAAACTGTCCAGGAGCCCAGTGATGGCCTGGTCCAGATCTGTGAGGAGATCCCCCAGGATCAATCAATTGAATTAAACATACTATTAAAAAATATAGATCCTATTGTTTTAAATAGTGGGAATCATAGCTGGTGCACTTTCTGTGATGTTTATACTACTTTAATTATATTCAGTCTTTTAGAGCAATGCCATTTTAATGTGTTTTATGGTCGAGGTGCCCAGGCGGGGATCTGTTTTTCATTTCAGCAAGAAAAAAAGAAAAAGGAAAAAAAAGGAACTCTCAGCATTACCCGAGTTCAGAAATTTAAAATAAATAATTTATACACAATTTAAATATGTCATTATATTTCTAAAGAGCATTTTTTTCATGGATCACCATATGTTTTATAGTTAGTGTAATTAGATTTATTTTTCCTCAGAAGAGGAAAAGTTGGATGGTCTGAACTGGCTGTCTGACCGGCCGAGGCCTCCAGGTCTGAACCGTCTGAGCTTTAACTCTCAGCTCGAGTAATGCTCTTCCGTGGCACGACCACATACCCGGCCTCCCAGCTAGAAGTCCTTCTAAAGGCAAAGACATAAAAATCCCCGGGTGTGCGTGTTTCACCACCCAGAACAAGGATATGATTGTGTATTTCCTAAACCTAACCTTTGACCCCCTCATATCCCTCAATCTCTGATAGTCTGCCACACTGCTTCCCCTAAATAACCCACCCCTTAAGCCCTGACATGCCATATTCCCTTAGAGAGTTAGTTTTCCACAGTTACAGGAAGTCAGGTCTTTAAACCTGAACTTAATTAAGACTTTTTTTTATTAACAAGGGTTGAATGTGTGTGTGTGATGTGAAAGGAGCTGCTTACCATGGTAAATCCATAGAGGATTATCTACCTTCTCCTCAGCTCTGTGGGGCCTTTTAGCATTTCTTAGCTCATTGTTTAGAGTTTCTGGTCCACAGCTTCACTCTCTTTAGTTCGCTCTAGTTGCTTTCATCAACCATATTTCCAGCAGTAGCAGCCATTAAAAAATATATACATAAAAACCCTCATCTGATGGTTGGTGAGACCTGGCTCACAGCTGGCATTCCAGTTCATTTAGGTGTTGGACTGGGTTGAGGTCAGGGCTCCAGTCAAATTGTTCTCTGCCGAACTCAGAAGGCTTGTTTCCTCGTTGATTTCAGCGTTAATAAGCAAACAGGCTCTGTTGCCTCAGTTAGAAGTGTGTAAGATATCATGTGATCTACTATTTCAGGTAGTAAAATCCTCATCTTTGCAGATACTGCTGGAACCTTAGTTTGGTCAGAGTCTAGGGGTCTGTCATCTCACACTCACAAAATCTTTAAATGTACCCTCAGGGAGTAGGTTTGACTCCACCACAGTCACCTGGACTTTCTTTTTGCAGCCAAAACATCATGCTGAGGTGTCCACAAAGTTTTGGTCATGTTTGTGTGGGCCACCCGGACTGCGCTCAGGAGAAAGCGCAGAAAGACATGAAGCTGTTGATATAAATTGTCTTGTAAAAGCGTTCCTTCAGAGCTGAAACAAAGCCATCTAAAGGTGAGCGCTCCTGCTGAATAGCTCTTATATTTTACACTGAATAATTAATTACATGTTCTTTCTCTCCTGCTTCAAAAGAGGCGGCAACCTTTGGCCTGAAATACAGTCGAGGTGCAACTGGCATAGAGGGAGGGGCACTTTTCCATCAGAGTACTTCCTTTCACTATTTTCATTTGCCGATAACAGAACTGAGGGTGTATTTATCAGCAAAGACATTTCTGTATGAGACCCTGTGGGTCGGGGTGTTTTCCCCTTATTAAATTTAGCACGCATGTTTCCACTGATTGTGTCCTCTTTGTTTCGATGACTGATATTTTTCAGCTCTTGAATCAGTTGGTGGCCTGCTTTGAACTAGGTTGCTATAGCTTATTCTGTACTTATTTACACTCTCTGGGTTGACTAGAAAATCATGAATAATGTTTTGTTGCATGCTTTTGCATTGGGTTATCAGGTCTTTTTGGTACAGTTATTTAATTCCATGCATGCCACACTGTAACTGTGGTTTCTCTTTAAAGCAGGGATTTATGTGCACGAATGCCACTTATATGCTGTCTTATCTACTTATGTCAAACCTGAGCAGAGATACAATTTTATATACGGAGAACAGAGCAAAAACAGTTCCTTACGATGCATATTACTGTTTTGTCCTTTAGTAATGTAAATAGCACATACATACAGCTTGCTATATGTAAAATAGCAAGATGTTTTACATATAGGGCTGTGCAAAGGTGTTGGGTTGCCCCTCATTTCTTTATATTTTGTTAGGAAAATGGGAAATATGTGCAGTGATTTATGGAACAAGCTTGAGCTTGAATAATATCAATATTTGGTGTGACTACCCTTATTCTGTATTCAACACATGCCGAACTCTCTTTGGCAGCTTTCTTGTAATTTCTTCTTCTCAAAGTTCTCCAGGGTTCTTGAAGGACATTCAAAGCTCTTCTTTGGATGTTGGCTGCCTTTTGTTCCATTCTCTGTCAAGATGATCCCACACTGCTTCAGTAATGTTGAGGGCCGGGCTCTGCGGAGACCATTGTGTGATTTTTCTGTCCAGGTATGCTTTTACTGTATTGGCAGTGTGTTTGGGATCATTGTCATGCTGGAACATGAAGCTGTTGCCAGTCAGATGTTTTCCAGATGGGACTGAAAAATCTGACAGTGTTTTTCCATGTTCCTAATTTGTTCTGTTTTGGCTGGGGAGCCTGCTCAAATACAGCCCCAAACCATGACAGAGCCTCCACCGTGTTTAGACCTCCTTCACACAGAGTGATTTTAATTTCAATTTCAGTTCATAAAACCTAAAGAACTATTGCTCAGGACTATAAAGAAATGAGGAGTGACTTGAGACTTTTCTACAGTACTGTATTGTGTTCTAGATGGTTTAATACTGCAAATAGCAGCAGTCTAACACTGTTCCTCTGATGGCTCACTAAAGGGAAAATAAACTGGATTAATAACCATTTCTCTTAGTTCTTGCTGCTTCCATGTGTGTGCGAATGAAGGTTGTTTTAAGTTCATAGCATTCATACATGTGACATATTAAAGCTGTGGAACAGTTTTTAAAACAATCCTTAAAAGCTGCACGTGTTCTGTCTTCCCCGTTAGTGTCAACAGACCTTCTGTGGGAACGAGGACTGGTTGAGAAATCCCGAGTCTAAACGACTGTTTCAAAACCACTTTAGACTGCAGCTTAATTTGTGTTCTGTTTTTCATTACTCTTAATTCTGTGTGAGGTCTCGTTAATTTCTCCTATAGGGACAAATTATATGTAGTTTATTAGTACTCGCATTTTCTGCCCAGGAGTTTTTCCTGTGCTTCAAAGGTAGTGGAAACCCCAGCTGCCTGCTTACATGCTGTGGTTTACAAGGACAGGATGGATTTGATGTGGGAAAGCATCTCAGGAGGCTAATGCTTTTGAGGAAGATTGAGGAAGAAATGCTCACGGGGTGCCTTTATCATCCGTTGTAGTTCACTGAAAGAGTCATTTTCTCAAAGCTAAATTTAATAATGAGAATAGTGCCTGTTTTATTGATTAAATAATAAGTAATGGATGTCACTGTTGAGGCCACGTTACTGTTTCACACTGATATACACTAAATATCTTTGATCCATTAACGATTAACAATGCTTTGTTGGTATGAAGGGGACCAAAATGTGCCGAGAAAATATCCCTCACACTGTTACACCACCACCTCCAGCCTGAAGCATTCATATAAGGTTGGACTAATCTATAGTGTTTACACCAAATTCTGACCCTACCGTCTGACGCAGCCAAAATTGAGACTTTTATCGGACCAGACGATGTTTTTAAAATATTCTATTGTCTAGTTTTGGTGAGCCTGTGTGAATTGCAGCCTCAGTTTTCATGTTTTTAGCTGAGAGGAGCAGCACCCTGTGTGGTCTTCTGCAGCTGTGGTCCATCTGCTTCAACGTTCAACATGCTGTGCATTCAGGGATGCTCTTCTGCCTACCCTGTTGTAACAAGGCATTTTTGTCCAGGGAACAGCTGCTCACTGGATATTTACTTCTTTTCAGCTCATCCGCTGTAAAGCCTAGACTCGGCTGTGTGGGAAAATCCCAGCAGATCAGCAGTTTCTGAATGCTCAGACGCGCCACATTCAAAGTCACTTCAGTCACCTTTCTTCCTCGCTCTGATGCTGATCATGTCTATATCACTAAATGCACTGAGTTGCTGCCACGTGATTGGTGGATCAGACTTATGCATTAATAAGTAGTTGAAGGTGTACCTAATAAAGTGATGGCTGGTGCTGAAGCCTTTCTCAGAGTCCTTCTAGAAGTAAGCTTTGGCACTCGGCAGCTATGTTGAAACATATCCAAGCACGTATTTGGGCAGTTATTTATCCAAATGAAGTTTAATTTCAGTGATTGCAGGACATGTGCATGACTGCATGAGCAGAATTACAGGTCAAATCTGTTAAGAAATACACTGAAACCGTTTGCTGTATCTGCCTCTAAATAAGACTTTACTAAGCCTTTTTTTTTCTACTGAAAGTCACACTCACACTATCTGCATGCCTGAGGAATTCTTCCATTGATTTTAATTCAGATTCTTACCATCAACTGCATGTTTTTTTTGTTTTTTTGGGAGGGGGGGCACTTTGGTCCAGCAGTTCAATGAAACAAGAAGGGACTCATACATACCGCTGAGACTTAAGTAAGCTAAAACCAGAGTTTACTAGGGAGCTGGATTTTATGACAGGACATTAATAGACAGACAAAACAAGCCGGGATGATGTAGTGAGTGTAACACGTTAGAAAATCTCGCAGAGGAACATGGCAGAACGATGTGGTAATGGGGTGCAGGTGTGCAGCTTGGTGTTGAGGTGTGGTAATGAGGAAAAGTGGGAACACACTGTTGGACAGGGAGGAGATGACAGACAAATAGATACCTGTAATATGTTTAGTCTAAATCTAATCCAGACTAAACACGAGTGCTACGACTTTTTGCTGAAAGTGTGTTTTGCCAACATAGGGCAGGAAGATTAATCGTTAAATTAAAAGGCAGAAACTGCCGCCTTAAAGCTGAACAAGAATCTGTGCATTTTAGTTCCCACATTTGGAGAGTCAAAGTCCAAAATACAGTGCATGTGAAGGCTGCATTTGTACTGTAATTGTGCTTGCTGTTTATTCAAGACTCAGCTATCTCCAGAGAGGTTTTTCCTGCTACGGAGCTTTTTAAGTCTGTACGAGGGAACTCTGATCTCTGGGTATTTACTCTGTGTGGGAAGGGGCTGCTTCTCCACCATCCGAGACCAAAGGTTTAATGCAGACTGGGCTCACTTGCTGGTGACCCTTCCCTGTCAGTAAGCTGATGCTGGCTGTTTGGAGCTGTGCGTGTTTGGACAATAAATCTCTGCCGGGCCCTAGCACAGACTGGGACAGACAGGAAGTATACAGTTTCAAGGTAACCATGGGAACATCCTTATGGCTCATGAAGGAGGGGGTACTTGGAGTGGAGGGGCCTTGTCAGCAATGGGCCAAAAAGTCTGTAAGTTCCTCTTTTCCAACTGGGTTAGTCACTCAATAAAAAGCCCATTGTGTGATTTAAAATAAGCAGCTCGCAAATCCTCGACAGTTTTTTCTTTTTTATTAGAGTCACTTGGAAGAAGCTGAATTTTGTCTTTATCTAGTTAAAGTCTGGTGCTGATTTTACGCCGTCTTTATTTCTCCCCCTCTAGCTGCTTTCCTATCCAGTCTAGGCCAGTATGAGATTGCCATCCCAGTACGTGTAGGACCCAATGGCGAGAAGCTGGACTCAGAAATGACTGAACATCACCAAAGAAGAAGGCGGAGCACTGAAGACAGGCTACCTGATTCTGTATTATGCTTTTTGATCTATCTCCTATGATTTTTTTTGTCCTACACCTTTAGACATTTTAAACAAATCAAAAATGCATATATTTATTTATATCTTATGCATCTTTCTGTCTGTTAGCTCTTCTACCAGCTGTCAACATCGCGGAACAACTTCCTGCTCAACCTGACACTACAGGGAGGCCTGCTGTCACAGCAGTTCCGGGTGGAATACTGGAAGAGGGGTCGTTTAGCCTGGAGTCACCCTTACTCTCCTCATTGCCACTATGCAGGACACCTCCAAGACCAACCGCATTCCAGCAAAGTGGCTCTGAGCAACTGTAACGGCCTGGTAAGACTGGACCCTCCCAGTCTAATCCACAGCTTATACACTGAGTGAGGTCAGCAGCAGCAGCAGTGCTGGCTCAGCAAAGAAGGGATCAGGAATGCTTGAGTCCAACATCAAAGCATGAAATCAAGCCTCAAACCTTGAATCCTCAGGCCACCCTTAATCTTTAGCCAAAGTGATAAACGTGGCTCTTCTAAGCCTTATCTGAAAGGAAGAATTAGATGACTGATTAAGTATATTCAGTGCTGCTACTGCAGACTTACAACTTGGGCCCTTTTTAATACACTCACCTGCCACTTTGTTAAGGTACACGTTTTCAACTGGTCTTTAATGCAAATATCTAATCAGCCAAACTCAGCAGCTCAGTGCATTTAGGGATGATAACACGTTTAAACAGAAAGTTCAAACACGGGCATCGTGTGATTTCAAAGTGATTAAGGGGGCTTTGAATGTGCCATG
>VOQJ01030657.1:2380-15403 GCA_015052665.1 Apistogramma diplotaenia
AAATTCCCCCCCCCCCCCCCAAATATACTGTACAATTTGCTCTTGATGCTGTCGCTCTTGTCTCTCTGTGAAAATTCATTTGTTAATGAAATGTCATTCATGTCGTTTTCCCGCAAATACTGTTATTAGGCAGAGTTAATAGAAGCAGCAACAACACCTGTCCACAACTGTCTGTGACTCTGGCTGGATTTGAACGAACGATCTGAATGTAATTTCAATCAGCAATTTAAAATAAGAGCGAAAAACCCCATTAAACGTTTATCCGGAGCTATGAGATAATGACTTTTAGACTAAGAACTTTTGACGCTGCCTGTGCTGAACATTCCCGATTGATGAGGTCCTGTAAGAACACATGCTGGTCTCAAATGAACACCTTTGCCATGAATATATATTTAGATACACTGAGCAGCACATATACCACTTAGCAAAATGTACAGTGTAAAATAAAGACAAGTGCAAGGGACACTGAAAACATGGAAGGACACATAAAAGCTATTATCATCATATCAAAAAAGAAAGAAAACCCAAAATAAAACAGGTTTTACTGTTGAATGGCCAGCGACTATAAAGGCCTGAAAAATGCCTTTAAAGCCGGTGTCGCAATAGTCGACAAGGCTCATTAGAAATTCTAATTTGGTCTTTAAAGACAAGTAAGTCATGGCATCTCTGCAGGCAAGCTGCAAGATTTTAGGCAATTAAAAGTTTGTTCTTCACGTGCCACAAAATAAAAACAATTAGCACTAGACGGGAAAGCACCACTTATCTCATTGCCTTTATGCTGTCGGTGTGGCATTTAGTCAAATATATTTAACTTGTGAGATTTTCCTCTCCTGCAATTGCTGTAAGTCACTGAAGCATGCACAGGTCGGAATTATGCACCGCAATAAGCGAATATTAAAAGCTAAAACAGCCTCATCTGACAAACTAACATTCCAGCACAATGGCACAACACCGAGCCCCAAGTGTGGACCATAAAAGTGACGAAATGGGCAAGAGCCATTCCCTAGAAGGATTTCTTTCTCTGTTCACTTTGCCATATAAGTGTCACAGTGAAATATGAAAAAAATTTGGGAGGACTCCAAACCCACAATAAGAACTCTCTCTCACACACACACATACACACACATCTGTTGACATCTCATCATGTTTCTACCAAGAATCTGTGTGCATAATACAAGTGGCCAAAGCATATTTGCCCAATATGTCTAAATGGAACTTTTTGACCTTATTCTATTTTTTTTTATAACACAACCAAAAACTTTTTATTTTTATTTTTCTGTTTGTCTCTTAGTTTTGTTGTCTTTTGAGCCACAGGTGGTGAAGGCTTTGGGACGATGAGAATTAAATAACTGAATTATAATTGCATCTGCTCTTATAATGTTAAAAACCGTGTCTTGATAGTTACGCAAAGGTCTATACAGTAGCAACAGAAGGACTGAATTATATTTTTTTTATATAAATGATATTTGAACATTTCTTATTTTACACACCAGTACAGTTAATATCATTTTGCTTTCTATTCTTTGCTCATGATAAAAGGAAGCTTGTGGTGTATGCTTAACGGAATTCAGCTCATTCTTGGGACAATATGTGAGATTCCTTTTCTTTAAACAGAGGATTTGGGTGTGCAGTCCAACCTTACAGGAAATCTCACTGAGATCAGCTCAGCTCTGATGGTAAGCCTCGAGTTTTACACAAATGTCGTACTTTGTGCCTTGAACATATTCTAAGAGTCGTCTTTTATCGGTTTCATGTAAATTTTGTGCAATGTGTGCATAAAGTTTTTTTTAAGTTAAATAGCCACATTATGCAGACTTTGTGAATCACTGTAGTTAAAGAAAGCAACACTTCAGAGTCTGCTCAACATCAACTGCAAACAAAAAAAATCAAGTAAAAACATCATCTGTTTCACTGCCAACTTGTGTTTGCCTCGCAAGCTCACATCACACGGCTGCACCCGTCAGAACCTGCTCCATCGACTCTGGAAAGACTGCCAGACCAACTAAAAGGTTGCTGCAACCCGAAGCCTGCAGACCTGCTGCATCCACTGACTGCAAATGGCACGCAATTCCACTTAACGTCACCTGCCTCGCAATCAAAGTTCTTGCTAATCTAAAGATAATGTGAAAGAATCCGACCGATTTAAGTGACACTGATTTAATCACACAAACATTCAACTTTGCTCTTTATCAGTCAATCGAATGAGAATTAAAACCCACAACTTCCCTTTAGTTATTACCCAAACAGTCCAATGTGCTGTTCTGCATTGAAGTACATCTGAGATTTTTAGCAGATACACCTGTGGGATGACTGAACATCCTAGGTCACACATTGTCCTGTTCACAACAATGAAAGTTGACGGGCTTCAATTTTATTCAGGAAAATATATTTTAAAATAATAAAAGACAGCTGGAGTGAGCTCGACCTTTAACATTTATCAGCTACAGTGAGGTTCTCACCTTCCTTACAGTTTGATGCCGGCATTCATCAGTTTAACCTTTTTAACGCTTATCTAATTTTCAGGTGAGCAAAAGCCAAGCAAGCCTGTAGAAAGAAAAGAAATTACTTCAAGCCAGGAGCTCTCGCTCTCTCCTCTCTGCCACACATCCCTGAAGCACACATTTGGAGGAGAGAAGGCCAAACTTCTAGCAGTAAAACTTATCTAAATAATTTTACACTAAAAGGTATAATACATATTTTTTTAATTACAAATCGATTTCAGAGGAAATTATGTACTGTGGAAAATTCGCCCTTGAACACCTACTAAATAAATAAAACAGTTCCCTAATTAAACAAGAAGTGCCCCTCATGCAATAAGCATGATAGCTTTCTTTATCTCTGAGCCTTTTAGGGAAAACTGTGCCTTAAGTCTTTTATGAAAATCTGTTTTGAAGACTGTGAAAACACAGACATGTAGTAATAAATGCCCACTTAAAGTGCAACAAAAAGTCAGCTTCACCCTCGGGTCATTTGCAAAGCACTTGGCTTTTAAGTTTAGGTTTAATTATAAATTGGACAGCAAGGTTCTCACAGTAGGAATCAGAATAAAGTGATAGTTTTATTATCACAGTTTCTATCCAGGCAGCCCACCTAAATATTCTTATTTGCATTATAGTTCATTAAAAAAAAAATAAAATAAAAAATGGTTGCTTCAAAGGACAGCTGGCATTACAAATATTCTGTAACTCTACAGCAAAATAAAAACACAGATATACAGTACGTGGTCCGCCTTCCACCCTGTGACAGCTGGGATAGGCTCCAGCCCCTGGCAACTCTGAATTGAGTAAGTGAAAGAAAATGGATAGAGGATGGATATATGAATAGATGGATGGATATCATCATCACATAGATGCACATTCTCATCAGAGAGATGAGAGCAGACAAATGGGTGAGGCTGAATTCAGTTGTGTATAGAAACAATTCTGCTCACTCTGGAAAATTTCACATGAAAATGACCTTTAATGAAATTCATTACAACACATTTTATAGGGACGTTTTTAAGGTCAGATTGCTTGTACTGTTTTTTTTTTCATCATTTTATCACATTAGAGAGCATTATATATATATATATATTAACATACAACTCTCCACATCTTTCATGTGCAGCTAAGAGCTGTTCAGCTCACTAAGAAGCTGAATGCCAAAAATAAATACATAATGTTTTATTAGCATATTTTAAATGTGGCGTTTGTACTCTGACTCTCATTGTCAGCGTTGTTTATGTGACTGAAACCACGAGTAACATTAGTAAGTAAAACTGACGTTAACAGTCGGTGGTTTTAAGACAATACATAGTTTGCTTTATGCTGGTATATATTTCAAAGCTGAGCAGGCCTGAACTGCTGACAAGTTTATTATTCATTTATTTAATTTTTGGCCCTTTTTGCAATAGTGCACTTATTACAGACATATGACAGGAGATTAATCTTTAAGCATCTCAGTGCTGGTGCAAAAGGCTACAATATGAAAAGCAGCGTCCTCATTTTTGTTTCATGGCCCTGCTATTGTGCTGACTCAAAACACGGCAAAAATTTACAGTGCTCCATTCTTGAGAAGAATTAAGAAAGGAGGCTGAAGAAATACAGTAGCTCTTATGATATGCGGTGCAGACCTTGACTGTGACTTAGAGCTGACATGGTCACAAAGCTGTAAAGCATTTTCACTTTCTCTGCCTCATCAGTGCATGGAGCTTCATTCAGTACTTCATTAAAGTATTCCCATGTTTGTCTCTTTAACAGCAAATCACTAATTTATTTGCTATCTTTTGTAAAGGTGAAAGCATCATTTCCATAAGCCAGTTATTCTGGGTTGTAAAAAATCCATTTAAGCTACAAGGACAGCACAAGCTTACATGTAGCATAATGTACCAATTTGAACTGGACCAACTTTGCAAAAAATGGGGTCTGCTTGAATGGCCAGACTGATCAGATGGATCATATGAGACCATAAGGACCCCATTCAGATTTGCTAATCCATTATATATGCAATGCAAATCAACAACACAGAGCTTAATCTGTTTCTATAATGCAGAATTTCAGAGCACAAATCAGGAGAGTGGCTGGCTGTCAGCAGGGAAAAAGGTCAGAAATTCAAAATAATGGATGCAAAACACTGACAAAAAGGGATTTTAATTTGAGACTGACTCAGAGCAATAAGCACCTTTGAATTTGTTTATGATGGCACAATGTTCATTAATATGTTTATTCCCTGGCTTAAACGCTACATCATGCACCCTGATTATTATATCAAAGAGGGACAGACAGCTGGAACCCCGGCTATGCTCTATCCCTTTCGACAGCACAGACTAGTGGAGATGAGATGTTAGTTATGCTCAGAGGATTAAAAAACATGTGCATTAAGGCGCACCGCATTTAAATATTTGTTCCACACATTTAGCACGTACTGTAACAGAAAAGCACCATAGCTGACACGAGCGGCCTAATAACGATTCCAGTGAAAAATGTTTTAAGTGATAATCTTCTGTTGTAAAACAGAGGTATTCATATAAATTGGTTTGGGAACATTTGAGGTTTAAAATGCTTTATTAAGAGTGCAGTGTTCCACATGCTCGGTTACAAACTGACACTAAATCAGGCATTCTGTCAGTGTCAGCACTGAAACAGATGACTGACTCCCATCTGATAGAAGCATCACTTTCAAAACTAACTCAATAGACACCACCCCTGTGGGACCTCTTGCACACAAAAAAAGGGAATAGCTGCCTGAAATCAGCAGGGATCCCAGCTAAGCCCCCCCCCCCCCCTTTCAATTGAAGCTTTAGTTTGATACATTAAGGCTGGTTCTTTTTTTGTTTAGTTTTTTTGTTTTTAAACTTGAGACTTGGTTGAGAACATTGATATCCACTGACTTCAAGAGACGCAGGAGAGCCCATTCAAAATCCATGCCAGGACTGAGATGAAGAGTCACAATAAGTAACCAAATGGGAATCACTACAGCCTCACAGTTTCGACCTACCAATTCACGACATTGAGCAGAATATTAAATGATTCCACTATGCATTAAAACATGCCACTGATGGTAATTCATCCGCTTCAGCTGGCAATCCGACACTTGCCACAGCAAATTTTCAAAGACTGCATAACTAACCCCTATTTTTTCCAGCCATTTGAAAAACAGAAATGCTTGTCTTGCTTAAGCAAAATGAATCTCCATGGAAAACTATTGTCCATTAATCCATTAAGCCACTACCTTCATATTGGACATACTGTACAGTACAACAATGAACTGCTTTCTACAAGCATTGGTGTTGTCTTCTCTGAAAATAATTATGAAACTTTGGGTTCTGTTCCTATCTGACCATCATTTTTTCAGCATATGTCTGCTTTGCAAATGAACAAAAAACAACAACCATCATCTTTCTTGGTGTGTTCAAAAATCAACCTTTGTTTCCCAAAAAGAATTGGGAACATTTAAAAAGAAACACAGGCCTGCAAGAAGAAGAAAAAAACAACTTTGTTTGTGTTTGTGTCATTGGGCTGCCCAAAGATGATGAGCCGCGAGGCAGCACCACCAACTTCTACTTAAGAAATGAGTCTTCGATTCGTCGGGACTTTTAAATTTAGAGGTCACTATCTTCCTTAGTAATGCTTAAAAACAAAGAAACAAAACTTACAAAAAAACAACCTAAAGGCTTCCTGCCCCAGTAACTTAACAGCCTTTAGCTGATATTTATATCTCCCATGTGCAGAGATATGAGATTCCTGCATATTTCAATAAATGAGACAATCTCGCTGGAAACTGGCACAGTATTTGTGTTGCTTCCAGCTCCATCTTATTAGAGGGAATAATTTAGACTGAAGAAGTTGCGTAATCTACTTTGCAAACATTTTTGTTTAATGCTGTGAGAGTCTGTTCATAATGATGCTTAACAAACATCACACAGTGACTGTGCATACTTCAAATAGGCCTTTAGGAATTACCCTTTTCTACAACAATGTCAACAACAACAGAGCCACTAGTCCCTCTGTTTTTGACATAAAACCAGTTTGTTAAATAATAACTATCATCCATTTGCACCATACCTCTATAAACAGAGATTAAGATGAGCGGACTGATGGAAAATGATAAATGACTGCAAAAGACACTTACCTTTGAGTGTGATTAAGGAGTGCACATCAAACAGCAGAACATGCAGAAAAAAAGAAACAGAGGAAAATCATAAGTAATATTGCAAATTACATCAGCACTCTCACCACTAAAGAACATAATCCAAAGGTAGGCGGTCAAAATTATGACTGCCACCAGCCAAGGTGTGGGTTGTGAGAGCCATGTATTATTTCCTTTGGTGATTGAAATTTTAATTACGGTGTACATTTCTCTTAATAGCAAAAACTTCATGAAATCCATTACCAGAATTTGAACTATGAAACCTTAACAGTCTAACTTTAATTACTGACATTTTAATTACTCAGGCGAATGTTAAAAGCTGATGTAAGCCAGGATTGATTAGAGAAAATCAAAATGTTTTAGTTTTAAAGGTTCAGCAGAAAAGAACAGAACTTGATTCCTGAATAATACAAATCAAACATGTATGTGGGAAACACAGAGAAGAGGAGTTCACTGTGCAAAAAGGAAAAACCAAAACAGCAATGCTAGTGTCTAAACTGAAAATTCAGATGAAAATTCTTCACGGTGAAAAACTGGTTCTGTTATCCATATGCTTCGTGACTGTATATCGCCATTGTTCTAGTGTTAATAACAAATAAAGAAATGACTCAGTATGAAATGAAAGACTATAAAGGTATTCCACTGGCAGTCAGTCAAAATCAAAACCAAAACCTGACAACAAAACTCAACCTATCAGCTGAAAATATATTTGGAGGTGCTGTGAACCGTAAAATACAATAAGTCCCATATTTTTGCAAAACATATGAGTCCCAGAGAAAGAAAAACAAAGCAGAATATAACCTTTTCATAGAGATAATAGAGTTCTCACATTTGTTTTCTTTAATGCAATGCTGTTTATGACTGCTGATGACTTCAATTATTCTGTGGAGGAGGAATTTTTTTTTAATTTATAAGAGTGTGACGATGTGACTAGAATTGTCTCCGCAAAAAATCCCAAACAAGGTCTTCTATCTGGTCTTGCACAGCTCTCACTTAAAAACGGGAAACCAATCCAGGTCACGTAATCTCTGAGCTGCTAACATCAACAATAGTGCTGTGATTGCCATTTTCTAATCATGCCCAAACAACTGTAGAGAAGAGGGTCAAAATTTCAATCGGCCTTACCTTTAGAGTTCTGACAAGAGAAAGGCAGGGAAACAATTGCTGCTGTTACAGTATAAAGCCTATTAAGACTACTGTGTACTGTGGCATAGTTTGTAGATTTTAACATTCACTACTTACAAAACTTTATGACCAAAATAATTCCTTAGTCAATAGAACTGTCCAATCAATAGCACAATGCATCTATTCATTAATCAGTCCATTGCAAGAGATTCTGAAGACATGTTTGAAAAACTGGCAGCAGGGTGCTGATTAAGAAATAAGCCAAAGCAGACATTGAAAAGTTTCCTCTCTATGATATTATCATTTTTGATAGTCTAACAAAAGCACAAATTTTAAAAGCAATGACCTGACCTGGAATAAGAAAATGGTTGTAATAAAGGTAGGTGTGTGTGCATTATTGTCTTTGGACTGTGGGAGGAACTCAAAGGACCCAAAGAGAACCCATGCAGACATGGGGAAAATATGCAAACTCCACATGGACACGTGCCAGCTGCATGGTGAATTCAGACCCAGGAGCTTCTTATTGTGAGGCAACAGTGCTAAACACCATGCCACCATGCTGCGTACTGGGGTTAGGTTAAGTACTGATCCTAAATTGCCCATAGGTGCAGATGTGAATGCAAATGGTTGTCTATATTGCTGTGCTGGCCCTGTGACAGACAGGCAGCCTGTCTCAGATGTACCTTATCTGATATCCCAGAGGCAGTAACCATGGCAGCACACAGGAACAAGCTCTAGCGCATAATCGATAGTGGGTTGGGTTCCACCACACCAGGCAAGACCCCAGGTGCAGATTATGCAGAGATGCCCCTGAGACAATCTGGCACATAACTGGGTGCAAGATGCTAGCAGGCAGGGTATACACGGAATGCCATAACCAAGTGGCTGGCATAGTATACAGGGACACGGTGGGTTGAGAGAAGAGCTAGAGAAGATGTGGAAGCTAAAGGGAACAGTGGTCCCCGATGTAATCGGAACACTCAGGGCAGTGACCCCCAAACTGGGAGAATGGTTCCAGCAGATACTTGGACTGACATCCAAGATCTCTGTCCGGAAGAGTGCAGTCCTGAGAACAGCTAAATACTGCACAGGACCCTAAAACTCCCAGGGATCTGGTAGAGAACCTGAGCTTGGTGAAGGACGAGAAGACTGCTGACAGGATGAGTAGGGATTTTGTACCTCAACAAGAGGAACACTTTTTAATCAAGAGTACAACATCAAGTCAATTAAACTTCTGGGATATTTATCTGGTCACTTAAGTAGCAGAGAGGGTTGTTACTCAGCTTCAGCTGCTCAGTCTCAAGAGCATGGAGGAGGGTCCAGGAGACACGGAGTTACTCTAGAAGAGCTGGACAGGGCCATAGAATGTCCTTAACATTCCAGCAGGACTGGAAGGACTGGTGCACTGCTAAAGCCCTACAAAATTACCTTCAGAAGGCCAGTGGTGTGAATGTCTCTGATCAAACAATCAGAAACAAATTTCACAAGGGCCTGACATCCTCTAATGGGCCCTATACTCACTACCCGTAACCATGGAGCCTGATTGGCATTTGACCTAAAATACCAGAATTAACAGGTCCACCACATGCTCCATGTGCTTTTCACAGAAGAGACCAGGTTTACCCTGAGCACATGTGACAGTTGTGACAGGGTACCTCCTGGTGACCGGCCTCATGCAGTGAGAGTATGACGGCAGTACCTAGAGGTTGAAGAAATTGACAACACCTAGCAGAATGTGCCATGTTTCACACCTCCTTTGTTGAGGCTGCCACATGGAGTTGTGGTTGCAAGGTGGTTGGTGACTGTCATGGTTGTAATCCCTGAACTAGGTGGTTGACCAGAGATGAAGGGAGCCATCAAGCTGAAGAAGGAGTAATAGCAGGCTTGATTAGCTTGTGGGACTTCAGAGGCAGGTGATGGATATCAGCAGGCCAACTAGAACATGGCTAACGCCAAGGCTGAAACAAAAAATCTTGGGTGTGGAAGGAGTTCGGTGAGGCCATAGAAAAAGATTTTCAGACTGCCTTAAAGTGATTCTGGCAAACTGGCAGGCAAGTCAAGAGTGAAAAGCAGTGCTCTACTCACACAGCTCAACTGAGGATATAGTCATGTAGTAGAAATAAAACTTCGAGGACCTCTGTAATCCCACTGACACGCCTTCTATAAGGGAAGCAGAGTCTGGGGATTCACTGGGGGTGAGGTCACTGAGAAAGTTAAACTGCTCTTGGTGGTAGAGGTCCTAATGTGGATGAAATATGCGCTGAGTTCCTGAAGACTCTGGAAGTTGCAGGGCTGCCTTGGTTGACACACCTGTGCAACATAGCATAGAGATCTGGGGCAGCGCCACTAGATTGGCAGACTGGAGTGGTGGTTCCCATCTTCATGGATGTCTACCATGTGCCATGTGTCATTCAATCTCTGCACAACTGTAGTGTGGTAGTTAAGGTAATACTAGATGTGTACCATGACGATACACATACACACACCCAAAAATAGTGAAAACAATTACAGCTACAGTATAATGGCTGGTTTATTAAAGGTGGCTCCATTAGTACTCACAGAAGAGCTTTGTTCCTATACACAATACCCAAAATGCTCATTTGATCTTTTGTTGGTGGATGAGAAGGCAGCACCACAGATCACAGCGGTTGTCAATGCTGGTCAACGCCATGAAAAAGTGAGTAATCGGGTGCATAATATTGATAAGTGGAGCTGATCTGCACCCAGCAACAGCCTGATGCTCCTTTAGAGTGGCTAGCTAGCACCATGTTCAAAATATCAGACATTTTACTTTTAAAACCACACAAGAAAAATAAAATTAAAAAAAGAAATATACATGATTTAATTACAAACTCTATTGCACAGGTAAATGCGAGTCAAATTCCAATTACTTAGAAAAATATTGTAGGTTTATTCATTTTTCATTTTCAGGCCTGGAAAATCCTATTTTAAAATTTTGTGATAATCAAATTATAAACTGAGACTTTTCCAGGTCTTTTATGACAATACAAAGGCTGTTTTGTAGAAATTAATGATTTATGATCAGTTATAATGAGCAGAAAAAAAATTCCTTCAGAAACAAGAGATTTTTACTTCACTCCATGATCAATTTTGATCAATCAAACTTCTGTTTAAAATATAATAAGATAGTCTACATCATAAACAAATACAGTACATTGTAAAAAATAATAAAAATAATAACAATCAACTGACTGGTTGTCAGGTTACATACTTTACTCGTACTACCTGAACTAAGCTTGCTAATCTATGTATAAAAATGCTGGATGTTTCACACCACACAGGTATTGGAAAAGAAAAAGCGATGGGCTCTCTGGGCAGACACAGAACAGATTGCCTGATTCTAACCCAAGTGTTATTCGTACCTAAGAACACTGTGCATGAGTGTTTTCAAAGCATTTCAGGAGTATTAAACAGTCCTTGCATCAATTAACATATTAATTGGAAGGAAAGCAGAAAGATGTGAGGCACTGCTCAAAAGCTAAAGAGGCATTTTGGCCAGGCCTTTGCAGCTCCAAATAAGGGTGCATGATTTGTAACGGTGCCAGATCATCTGGTCATGATCCAGTTATCATTGCACTGCTTCAGTGAGCACAATTGAGATGGCTCTGTTTATCAGTTATATTGCTCCTGCATTGCATTTGCATGACAGAATCACCGCACCACCTACCCCCCACTCTCACTTCTTTTCGCACTCTCTCCTGTCAGCGGTACATTTAGTCAACAGCAAAGTGCAATGAACTCAAATGGAATATGGCTCTGACAAATCTCAGCAAGAAAATGTTAGAATATTATCAATACACCTTTTTCTTTGCCACTCGTTTTTATATTTTCTCTACATTCACACTTCCCTGTCAGACATCCATCACTTAAGCAATGCTTTATGGTCAAAATGGTGAATTGATGTCCTCCATCAAAACAAACAGCAAATATAAAGTTGTGCTCTGTGGCTCACCCATTTATCATTGTTTCATTATTTGTCTTGTCTGTTACTGGATTTGAACTGTGCATTTCTCTAAAAAAAATACATTCTTAACTGAAAGATAATCAAAACTGCTATTGGTATTTGTGCATGTGTCATAAAAAAAATGCAAAAACAACTTTTTTTATCCGGAGTTAGACATCGTCTGCTTGTCTCAGATGACAGTTCTGCCAGTGAGACAAGGATATGACAACCAGAAAACAGACATTATGAAGTGGTAATTCTACCTCTACTCTACCCTTGCTACACTTGATGTTCAGGCTTGTTGCTCACATGCCGCGCAACACACTGTAACATTCGGTATGAAGGTGACAAATAACTGGGAGGAAATTAGGAGGCAAAAACCACAGCAACAGAACTTATTTCAATTTTAATTTTTTTTTCCATTTATATGTTTGTTTGTGCACTTTTTGTCAGTCCATGTCTTACAAGGAGAATAATAAATCATAAAGTGTGGTTAAAAAATGTTTAACTGAGCAACCTAGTACCCAAGTGGTTACAGACATAATGGTCTTTAGCAGCGAAAAGCTTGGTTTCAACTATTTTCACTGCACTTGTCATGTAGCACTATGGCATGCAAGGCAGAGGACCCCAAAGCAAGACTCCCAAGGTGAAAAGGTTAACTTAAAAATTAAGCTTTATTTACAGGCATACTGACAAAGGACGGGCCAGATAGGAGACAGCAGCACAAACTAGGACTCAAAAAATAAATGCGACTTGACTACTTGACAATAACATGGACATGGACATGAAACATGACGTCCACAGCAGGACATCAAACAATGACATGACAAGGAACAAAGGAGACTGAGGCCACAGGTAACGAGATAATAGGGAACACCTGGGAGGAAGACACAGGAAGCAAAACTAGACACACTGCACAGGAACCAGAGATGCAGCAAAATAAAACAGGAAGAGGGAACAGAGGCCAGGGCTAAGATACAAGAACTTGACACAAGGACAGAGGAAAAACATTAAACACAAAGACAAGATAGAAGCCAAGAGCCTAACATATGAAAAACAGCATATGAAAATACCAAACTCTAGGCAACAGCCCAGGACCATGACAGCATTTTTACAGCATGTTCATTTACAGGGTGATGACAAAATGCCCGTTGGTGTTGTTGGCAAAACTAGTCTTAATCACATTGAGAAAAAAAAAAAAAGGTGGTGGATATATTTACATTCGGAAAAATGTTTACTTAAACCTTGCTGCTAGGTAATTATTAAAAAAAATAATGAAATCTTAACTTTTAAATAATTAAATTTTT
>VOQJ01030661.1:8767-24393 GCA_015052665.1 Apistogramma diplotaenia
ACAAAATGTGGCTTATGGTCATGTTTATATGAAATAATTATAAGATTACAAAGGATTTAATTAAAGGTGTGAAAAGGCGGCCTCAATGTGAAACTGGATAATGTTTTTGAAATGATGAGGACACGGAGAAGATGAGGACATAAAGCTGCAGTGAATGATGAGACTGCAGCAAAGGCAATGAGATGGCTGAGAACAATAACGGATAATCAACGAGGTCTGAAAACAGCCAGAGAGGAGCCAGCACAGCCCAAAGTTGCAGTTAGCAGTAAAGCAGTTGATGAATCATATCTCCAGACTGTGGAGATGAACATGCAGCATGGAGACCAGTCCAGGAAGCAGAACATGCTGCTAGGTGCGCTGATCTTGGTGTCCCTGCAACCTTCTGGTCTTCAAGTCATAATGAAACTTTATACACCATGCAGTCTGCACTAATAGCTCCCCAGCCCTCACCCCAGATATATGTTTTGTGCCTGAAGTGGCAAGCTATTTTAAGCAATTCCACAATATCACGATGGCTGTTACTCAGTGTGGCATCTCATTTCATTCGTGCAGGATAAACACTGCAGAGTGGTGAATGCAGCCACATATTATGCTATAAAATCTAATCAGAAGGGATGCATTTGTATGATGCTGAGAAATTAGTTAAATTAATGTTTTCAAGATGTTCCTGAGGAAGACGAGACCTCGTGGCATTGGGGAATTTTAATTTGCATGTGAGGGTTCAATGCAAAAGTGTTCCACTGAGATAATTACAGATTTGGTGTTTGATCTGCAGCACAGCTAATGTGCTTGCTCGGGTACATTAGGATATGCTTATCCGAAAGTTGTGTGTGGGAGAAAAAAAGAGAAAAGATTTTTAAAAATGTCTCAAGAGGGACTGAAAAGCACGTCTGAGTGTGTGTCACGACACTTCTGGCTTTTGGTTGTGTATATCATTTTCAGCCTGCAATCTGACACTAATGTCCCCGAAGTGCTTGATTAATCTTGTGTTGTATCAGTTTTATTTATGATGTTTTCTTTCTTTTCTAGTGGCCTGTCACCGTCTCATATGTATAACTGGTGAGCTTATCCGAGCCTGTTATTTCTCCGGGATCAGCAGGCTGTCGTTTTCAGCACTCTCGGGTAAACTAGTTAAATTACTACACCGTTTCTTCCAGATGTAAGGCAGGTGGGTGCCTCAAACTGTATTTGTGTTTCAGAGTGGGTTCTGTGCATGGATAGGTTAAAAGGTATGACTGTTAGTGAAAGCACTTAATTAACATTTCCCTGCTGTGATGCTGTGTCCTGTATTCTGACTTAAAGGGAGCCTTAGAGGTTTTTAAAGTAGCCTTCAGTAATAATTCTCCAGCCTTTCTGAAGCCTTTCTGAGGACATTGGCTGCTTTTTCACCCACTTTCAGCCACTTACATGCCATCATTTTCAAAGGAATGTTTTTTCCCTCATCTTAAGCCACTGACCGATGATATAACAGGCAGCTTTAGCTTCTAAACTGTATCTTTAGGCACTTTGTTACCTGCAGCCTGTCACAAAAACACATTAATTGCTGATGATGATACAGTTTGGCAGAAATAAAATAGTATTTTTGCACCAACAAGGTGATTTCCAACGAGCTGCGTGGCGTGCACTGTGACCCTAAAATAGTCTGAGCAAACTGGACAAGTGGAGGAGAAAAGTTCAAGTGACAACCTTCACAAACTGTCTGCAGCCGATGAAGAGCATCAGAAAGTCATGTCCTTTAAAAGGAGAGAAAAAATCCAGCAAAGACCTGCCACAGGATGTGAGCGATGCATCTGCTCCTGCAGTGGATTCATGTGCTTCTGGAGCCTCATCTGAAATGGTCTCAGTGGAAGTGTGGCTATCAAGAAGGAGGGGAAACATGCAGGCATGCCACATTGCACAGTAACTGGACTGATAGTCAGTGGCAGCAGGTCTGATGGAGACATGAATTCAAATTTGAAATATTTGTGAGCAGGGAGGAGAGAGAAGCGCGACAGTGAGGGTCTGCAGACATCTGTGAGACAGGGTGGGGCCCCTGTCATGGTCTGAGGCTGCATTTCAGCCGGCGGTTTTGGGGATCCTGTCAAAATTAACGGAATTACGAAGAAAAGTACAGACAGATTTTCCATGCAGTAGCATCTGGAAAGCATCTTATTGGCAATGCCTTCATTTTCCAGCATGACAGCGATCTTAACCCCTTCAGTCATGATAAATAATCTTTTTAGGCAAGATGTCAGAAAACGAATATTACAACTACAGAAAGTGATGTGCACAGCTGTCTGTGCGCCGATCAGTCGTGGATCGGCCTCCCCAGAGCCCGGAGCTCAACTTTACCGAAGCAGTGTGGGATCATCCTGATCAAAAGGCAGCCAACGTCCAAAGAAGAGCTTTGAAGCTTCTCCAAGAAGCCCTGAGAGCTTTTTAAGGTACTTAAACAACACTGACCTAAAAGTTACAATTGTAGCCACACCTCCTGTCTGTTTGCACATGTTTTAATAAATTACTGCGCCTGTTTCATTGTGCTAACAGATACAAATAAATGAGGGGCGGCTCAAGACCTTTACACAGTACTGCATTTCTGCAAGTATATGGCTTGAAGTACTTGAGTACTTTTTAGCAGGAGTGTCCTCACAGCAGAACCCTGATGGCAGCAAACATCTGAACACCGCCGGCTGCAGAGCAGAACACAGCCTTTCCCTCGGAGCATCAAGCTCCACTTTTCTATTTCGCCAGCAATTAAAAATGAGACGTTCTACATTTATTTAGCTGAAATTCCTCCGTTTTGGACATAAAAATAAACACTGACCCCCTTTTTTTTAAACCACTGCATCCCAGCTGTCTCCTGTCAGTGCCAATTACAGTCAAAGTGGTCGTCTCCTTTATATTTCTCTCCTCAGTTGTTTTATCTGAGTCTTGAATGTCAACTTGTGAGCTGAGTTAGATCAGAGAATAGCACAGTTTCCATTTCGCCTTCAGCCATGAGCAGGAAACAAGGCTCGAAGGACTCGAGGGAGCCCGGAGAACCTTCGAAAAGTCCCGAGTGTTTGAGCTAGTTAACGCTACAGCTTACTCACACCTCCCCTCCTCACGGCCATGAATGCAGAACTGCATAAATCAGAGTAACTGACACAGTGACTATAAAATAAAAGGTAATCGCTTTATTTTTTTTTTCATTTGAAGGCAAAGTTATATTGTTTTAAAGTCTGACACTGGAAACTGGATTTAATCTGCAGTTCTGATGCGTTTCAGGATCGTAGCAGACCCTGAGGGTCTCTGACGGACAAACAGTGGTAACAATCCCGTACTGCACATTAATGCTCTTACATGTGTTTAGCTTCAACGCAGAGAGTTCAGTTCGTTTCTTGATCAGTTAACGAGCTTAATCGCTGCAGGCTGAACCTTCATAAACAGATATTTTTAAGAATTTACGCAATCAATAACAAACAATCCACCGGACATCAAAGAAATTAGGAAGAAGACAAATGTGTGATATGATGTGGCAGTGATCTGATTTCAGATAACTATAACTATCCCAAATGCTCTCCGTGCTCAGAAACATGCTGATAGACGCCATATGGAATTAAATCATCTTTCATAAGGTGGTCGTGACTAATTTATGGGCCTAATTAGAGCAAGTTAACACAATATTAAGTTATTTATCTTGTGTCTCTTACAGAGCGTAATGAAATCATGCGTAATGCTGCTAATGAGCTGCCCTCGTTGGAGCAGCAATGGAGCAAAAACAGGAGAAGCACGGACATGTTTAGCAGAGTGAGGGAACGAGAGCTGCGACGGGGAAACGAGGAACACAGAGTTTCCCATGTGAGCCTTTGTGACTGAGAATTTCCTCTATGACACTTTGTGTTTTATGCAGATTTAAAATTCCCTAAAATGTGGCGCATTTGTAGAAGACCACAGAAGACCAAACAACATGCAAGCTTATTGTTTCACTCTGACCAGATCTGGATGTGGTAGATCTCTCATCTCCACCTCCACCTCCTCCTCCTCCTCTCCTCCTCCACAAATGGGACTGAGAGCATTGTTTCGTTGTTTTCTTTGATTTCATAATGATATAACTGATTGATTTTTGATCCTCTGCTTAAATCCGTGCAACTATGAGCCGAGTGGAGCCCTGCCACAGCTGCCCACTGGCAGCTAAGCTCCAGGTCTCACTTGCCCAGACAGACCTTGACCCCCATAGAGTGCTGGAGTCTTAAATGAATACCAGACCACAGAGTCCTGGTCCTGGTGCCACAGTTTTACTAGAGCTGCAGACCTTTAAAGTCATGCTACAGGACGTTTAGCCATCATTCAAATAACAGCACTTAAAAGCTCACAGGAGAGCTGCCCTGGTTAAATGATCTTTTCCTGTTATGTATGCATTCACTCACTGATCACTTTATTAGGTACACCTTTGCTCGTACAGTGCTGGAGCCCCTTTTTCCTGTTAGAACTGCCTCAGATCTTTGCAGCATAGATTTAACAAGGTGCTCAAAACATTCCTCAGAGGTTTGATGCATATTGATATGACAGCATCACACAGCTGCTGCAGATTAATCTGCTGCACATCCATGATGCAAGTCTCCCATTCCCCCACTTCCCAAAGATTTGAGATTTGGTGGCTGTGGAGACCGTTTGAACTCACTCTGATGTAAAAGAGCAGTTGGAGCTTTGTGACATGGTGTGTTATCCTTCTGCAAGCAGCCATTAAAAGATGGATACACTGTTATCAAAGGGGTGGTCAGCAGCAATGGGAACCACCCGGTGTGGTTTCCTGCTGTTGTATCATCTTGGTTCAATGTGCTGTGCGTTCAGATTCAGATTCCCTGGTCGTAACGAGTGGTTATTTGAGATAGTGCTGCCTTCCTATCAGCTCGAAGCAATCTGGCCATTCACCTCTGACCTATGACATCAATGAGGCCAGACAACTGCTGCTCACTGGGTATTTTCTCTCTGTAAACCCTGGAGATGTGCAGGAAAATCTGAAATACTCAGATCATCTGGCACCAACAGCCATTCAGAGTTACTTAAATCGCCTTTCTTCCCAAATCTGAGGCATGCTGTGAACTGAAGTCAGGGGTCATTCTTCTAAAGGCCTAAATGAGGAGCTGAACATGTGTATTTAATAACGTGTTGAGTGTATGACAGTCATCAGCTTTCTATTTCGTTCTGAGCAGTGTGCCTACTGTATGAACTCCAAACGTCATCATGTAGCACATCTTTACAAATATGCTTTGTACCAGTCGCCTCTGCCTTCGTTAGCTTTACTGACAGAGCGAGAACTCACGGAACACGTTCTGCAATCCAAGAAAGGAACCAAAAAGCTGAAAAAAGCAGGAAAGCTGGGTAATGAAAAGTTAATGGAATGTAGCGATTATTTTTTTTTTTGCCAGGACTTTCGAAAAGGTTGTCTTTTTTCACACATCAAAGCCAGATCAAAAAGAATTCATAATGCACACGATTTGAAATTATGTATCAAAACTGTTCTTTACTTCCTGAATTTATGAGTCAGAACTCCAGCAGGCGACCCAGTTAGCAACAGACCCAGAAGAGGAAAAAGAGCGACAGCACTGCTGACCAACGCAGTTTACCTTAGAGCACAAATCTGAGTCTCGATGTCAGACGCAAACCAGAACTAAACCTGCAGGCCTTCACAATGCTTTAAGACCTCGTCACTCTTTTTATGTTGTAAATAGAATTTTAATTGATAACAGTAGTCCATATCTGCTTGTATTCTATAGGCCTTTAAATAAAGCATAAGTAAACTTCTCTGCATTGGCTTTGCACACCTGGCTGTGAAGAGTTTGTCACATTTGTCTGTCAAAGCCTGTAAGCCTGGATGTGCTGCTGATGGTCGCTGCATGCAGTGCTGTCACGGCCGATTATCGTGTTGTGTTGTAAGGTGAAACATCACTCCAATCTCAGGGCATGTCCATCCGGGGGACGAATTTCCTCAAGGACAGCGCATTCCCAGAATCCCTCAGACAGGTTCTGTGCTCTGATTCTCCCGATTGCTTTTCAGCATCCCTGTACACTATCACGCCTCACAGCTGCTATGCTTTGATCACTGCGCAGTGCTTGGAGTTCTGCCCAGGTAAAATGATTTTTCCCTTCGCATATTCTCAGAAGCTTTTAAATGTAGTTTGACAAACTCTTGGTGTCCCGTGGCTTCTTCTGTGAAGCCGCTTTGGTTGGAAAAATATACTTTTTTTTTAGTCGCTGAAAATTTAATTTGTAGAACATTAAGTGTGCAAAAGGTAGGCAGGTTTAATTTTTTCTTCAGGTGACTGCAGGCTGTGGGCTGAGCAAGTAAAACATTCCTTAGTAACATGCAAAAGAAATGACTTTCCTCAGTAATTGCAGGTCAAATTAAAATGACAGACTGTATATTCTCGCAAAGCTGCATCGCTGTGACAGTTTTGGTGTTGGCAGGCACGATGGTGGGGAGTTTCAGCTTCGTCTCCAAGCATTTGGTGGACAGGCTGGATGTGATTGCTCAGTGCAGGGACTGGGGGCTGGAGGGAGATCGTTAGCTTAGATCTAGAGGAACACACCTCATGGTAACTGTGCTTTATTGACAGGAGGGGAGTCTTTGTGGTACGGCTTGGTTTTGTCTCGAGTAATACCGCAGCTTTCAAATTCAGCTCAGAGAAATTTGTTAGTAAATATCAAAAGTCTTGGATACTGAAACCAAAATATTTAGGCAAAGATGATAAATATTACTTCCTGCGTGTTGATCGCTGATAACGTATTGCTTTCTATTTCATCACTTGTCAAACACAGACATTTTGACATGTGAGTTACAGGTGCCACTGTTTATTGCAAAATAAAAAAATACAGCCATATAAACCAGTTTGATTCAGTTAGTGCTCGTTGTTTTCCATAAGTCAGCATAATAATTCTCTTTTTCCCCTCATTCATTCTTCTCCCCAAGGAGAATTTACATTACATTATGTCTTCATTCCTTACTTGTTTCCAGTGAGACAGACAGTGACTCATCTATTATGGTCCAATACAGTCCAATAACAGCGATAAGTATTGTAATGAAGTGAGCTGGGACTGGGCCTAATGCTTTTTGCAGCCATATTACAGCTACAGGGAGTCGGTGCAGCATGCGAAAGCTGCTCCACTCTCACAGACCAACACTGCCTGCAGAGACCAGGGTTATAAGGTGGCAAATATTGGATCATCTGTTGAAAAACATCAGAGAGAATTTTGCTGCTGAATGTAAAGCACTGAGATGTCTGCGGATGTTCACTTGTCGACTGTCAGGCCGACGGGCGCAAGCAGTCATTCAGGATTAGAGCAACAATCCATTATTCAGGCAGCCGACGTGAAATCTTCTAAACTTTTAGTGGTGACCTTATTTGCACATCTGCTGCTGCGCTTCAGCACTGCTGCCCCCTGTGGTGAGAAGAAAAAACATCCAGTTCTGCCTGAGAAACGCAGCATATTTCTGTGTCCGGGGTAAAAAATAGGTGGATTTTCAAAAATCCCACCTTAACGACCTGAAATAATGCACAAACCACCACTGTCTTCCCACTCACTTGTCACTCACTTGCTAAGCCACATACTTACAAACAAAAAGGGGGGGGGGGGGTTACAGGGGACAACAGCTGAGGACCATCCGTCTATTTTTGCCCTTCCCTGATTTAAGTCTCACAGAAGGAGGTGAAGTCATCGTGTGAGAACCTGAGATTAGAGAATAATACTCGAACCCGTGCTTCAGGAGAACTCGAGAACATAGAACCGCATATTCCAAAAGAGGATGTCCTAAATAAGCAAGCTAGAGTTCAGTTTCTGCTTCAGTGTCCTTGGAAAAGTTGAACCACATCAGATGGATTAGAATAAGAAACTCCCCATATGTTAACATCAGCGTCATAATCCGTCAGATTTAACCCCAAAGTCCAAAAATGACAGGAGCCACTGAAGACACAGAGGTCACGCGTGATCTGCGGTATCATGGCTGGTTCTAATGTCTTGAGGAGCGTGATACGAGGCTAATCTATTCTACAGGCACTTTTTGTTCTCGGTGCCTAATGTGAATAAATACTATCAATTTTCTCACCAGAACAATATTCGTGCAGGGTGGAGAAACCAGCACCCTTCCCCAAATGTAGATGTTAAAAACATTATTCAGTTACATTCTGATGAGCTACAAGAACTTTTACTCGAGATGAGAGTTTGAAAATGAGATCTGGCACACGCGGAAGGCGTTTACTGACAGCTCCATCATTTACAGCAGCCTGGAGCGCAGTAACTTGCTACCTCCGGGTTTCCAGAAAAAAAGCCCCTCCTCGGATGGACCCTTCTGCTCGAGCGTCACTCTGTGCGCTTCAGTCCAGTCCCCCTTTCTAAATACACATCCACTGTCCCACACACAAACACACGCTCGGACACATTCACGCAGCGCCAGACGCTTATGCAAATAGTCCGCTTGCCGCTCTGCTTTTGTAGAGACGCGTGAAGAACTCTCGGATGTGTCTTAAGGTACTTTTTTTTTTTTAATATAAAGTTTTGTGGAGTTGAAAAAAAGTGTCACTACTTCTCAGGATCTTCTTGGCTCTCTTCTAAAGTGACAACTTTCCCGGGATTTCACTGCCAGTGTCGGACCTAATGGGCGGATAAACTGCATAAATTTGCCTTGAAATTTCCGAACCGTGCAGCTGGATTAAAGTCAGCATTTGATGGTCAAAATGAATAATTCCGTTAAATGATTAACTCCCCGGACCAAAGGATTTCAAGGTATGTTGTTATGAGCCGCGCGTCAGTATAACCTATTTATACGGAAAGCTTCTTGTACTCAGTGTGATTTACTTCATTAAAGTACTTCGCAGTTATGCCTCTGTAGTCGGTGTGTTGGATTTGAATGCTTTACGTTTTTTTACGCTCATTTCGCGCGTGTGTGAGAGCGAGACGGAAGTTTCTAAATTCTCCTCCTGCGCCTTTTCACTTAAACTTTCATTCATATAGCACATCACCCACACAGCGAACCACCTACACGCGCGCATGCGCGTTTGTAGTTAATGTTATTAAATGTCTTCTATTTAAGACAGGTGCGTGTTCCGGCACGGCTGCAGGGCTATAGCGTGGGTACGAGAGTGCACGGTTTCACTAAGAGGTCATTATTGTGATTTCAGTGCACTTTGCTTCTCTGCACTTTACTTGACTCCTTTTCCCTCTTTTTGCAGTGATAGTTCAGCGTCTCCTCTAGCGAGTGAAGATGTATCGGGGAGTGCATGTTCTGGCAGCTTTGCTGGCTCTCTTGGTGCTGGCACTTGTCGTGCCCATGGGCCAGTCTTGCCCCAGGACCTGTAATTGCTACCAGGCCAACGAAGTCCACTGCACCTTCCGTTCGCTGCCGGCCATACCTGCCGGTCTGCCTGCACACACACGACGCATAAACTTAGGGTATGGGAACACACATCATGCAAAACATGCAAGCTCAAGTTAATATATAGCTCATCAGATAATAAGCTTAAGTGTTTATTTTTCTTTTTTACCTTGCAAGTACTCACACTCTAGGCTGAAGATGATGTTTTGTGCTCTGGCAGGTTCAACAGCATCAAGAAGCTCCATGACAGGTCTTTGGCCGGGTTAAAGAGGGTGGAGCTTCTGATGCTCCACAGCAATGAGCTCCATCATCTCCCAGATGCAGTGTTCAGAGATATGAAATCACTACAGGTAAACAGGAAGAAGAACAAGAAAAACATACCTCTCACCTGTCTCACTGAGTTAGAAAAACTAATGAACGAGACCTGATGGCCGTTGGGTCGGACAGCTGAAAAGACAATGCACATGCAACCTTGTGGCAGCGCAGGAAAAGTTCTACAGAAACTTCTGGCAGTTGTTTTAAAGTTTATCTTCAGGGAATTGCAGAAGATCTCTACTAGCTGCATTACACTCTAACTATGAAAGATGAATATATTAAAACTGCTCATCAAAGAAGATTTCTATTACTAATAAAATCAGTAATGCATGGTTATCAAGATAAATAGTATTTGCCAAAAAGGATGCCACACTGATGAATGTGGCCAAATCCTGCAGTCAGACTCCTAATAACAGACTGATTCATTAGCTAAAGCTCTGATCTGTGAAACGAGTCTGAAATGAATAAATCAAACAGTCATCATTTCATAGGTTTACCATTTTTACCTAATTTATATATAAGTACTGCATAATTGATCTGTCATCATTCTTTTCACTGCTTAGCAACAGGAAACACGCTGGACGTTTTAGCAGCAACCTGAGGGCAGATTTAGCAGTCCGTGGGGAAGTGATATCACTCAACTAGCAATTGTTCCCTTCATCTCCCAGGCAGACGCTGATATATTTGCCATTCTGTGGTAATAGGATCCATATTTTCATGTGCTGACGTCTCCACATGCTTTATCTGTCAGCAGCTGGAACTCTTCCAGCTCAGTAGCCTCCCCGGAGGGCAGATTTAACGTAAGCCTCACAGAAACAAAATTCCACAACCTGATTTTCATGGTGTGCCTTGTTAAATTTCTGCTGGGATCTTCACACATGGCTGGAATAGCAATAGATTTCTTATAGTTTTTTTTTTTTTTTGGGAGGATAAAAGGCTAAATTTCACATTTGGAAAGCGACAGAGCCCCAGCTCTAGAATATCGGTTTAGTTTTTCCTCGTTTGGCCACATCCACACGATCCTTTTTTTTTTAACTGCAAGGAGCAAAATTGTAACATATCAGCTGTTTCTAATTACAGAGAATTTTACCCAACACTTTATTCTCTCACGATCACTTATAAACTCATGTTACCAGCATGTGGTGCCCAGCGACCGACTTGTAGCACAGATTTTATTTTCTTAAATCAGCCTTAGATGTCGGTTCTTCTAATCCTTCATTTCGTCCACTCCCACAGATACTAAAGCTAAGCTATAACAAGCTGAGAGAGATCCCTTCATCGCTGACCTTCTCTGGCCTGACCTCACTGCTGCGCCTGTATTTGGATCACAACCTCCTGCAGCACATCCACCCGCGGGCTCTGCTCCAGCTGCCCAGCCTCAGGCTGCTTCGTCTACAAGGGAACAGGCTGCATCAGCTGCACCCTCACACTCTGTGCACGCTGTCCCTGCTGAATACATATTACTTTTCCACCCTCAGGTGAGCTTTTCCACCTTAAACATTCAGTGTAGTGTTCGGTGTTCGGGAGATTTGGTTTAAAGCGTTTTGCTGGTGATTCTGAGATGAGGGCAGCACAGTAATCATTAACTTAAATTCACTCCAAGCAGTCATCTGCTTCCATTCAGCCTGTGTTGTGTTTTTATTTATTTATCTATTTTCTGCTGCGTGTTCCCCTTCATTAGACATCTGGACCTTTCCAACAACAGCCTGACCACCCTGCCCAAAGAAACGTTAGCAACAGCACCCCTGCTGGAGACTCTTGTACTGCAGGCTAATCCGTGGAGCTGTGACTGCAGCATGAACTGGTTTCTCCCTTGGAGTCTGTCCCACCCAGGTGACTGCCATTCATTTATTGTTTTGTCTCTAATGTGCTCACGAGAGGAAGTGGGTAAGGTGAGGAGGAACACCGGGAACATGCTGAGGAGCAGAGGATTATCTGCAGCTGCATGCTGAAGCCATTTCTTCTAAAGCATCTGCTTTGGTTATCTGAAAACCTTTGACCGCTGCTGCCCTCCACTTGCTTTTTGTCACAAATGATTCACTCTTTTCTCCCCATTATTTTCCACTGTGTCTCGTGGCTGCTATTGAGATGTGAGGGAAAGCTGGAGCGTGAAATGCGTCTCACTGATATGCCAGACTTAACCTGCCATGACTAATCCACGATGACAGCGCTGATGTGTGTCCGTTGAAATATAGGCTAATGATTCCTGTGTAGTAATGAAATGATGCATATTTCTGATTTATGAGTAAATTAAGTAACCGTACCTAATTAGTGAGCGATATAAAGTGTAATGAATGCTTAAAATACGCTGGCATGACTAATAAAGGATTGTAGTATCCAGTTATACATAGAAATAACTAAAATGTGCTCTTATTTATTCTAGCTGCTATGGCATTAGATATGCTAAGGCTGCCTTTTGTGATATAATTTTCTATATCTGCTTTATTCAATTAGGCTTGATGAAATGTCCTGGTGGCCCTCAGTGTCCAGCCTGTGGATCCCCCAAGTCCCTCCAAGGGCAGGGCTTGCTCGATCAGACTGCTTTATTGTGCAGTTCGCCAGCCATCCCCTCCCCAGGGAAAGAGGCACCTTCGGAGGCAGAAATCAGTGAAATCAAATCAAGGGAGAGCTTCAGAGAGCCTTTAGGCACTGCCTCTTTGGGTCTGTCTGACCAGCAAGGGTACAGTGTTGATCTGAGTTGCAGCATCACTCAATCATCTGACTCCCAAGATATTGCTCCTCCTCCAGATCTTTCCCTGTCCTCATCTTCTCTTCCGCTCGCTCTGTCGCTCTCCCTGGAGTGCCCCGTGGAGCGACAGAGCTATGAGAAGCTTTGGAGGATTCTGGCTTACTACAGCGAGACTGCAGTTCGCCTTGAGAGGGAGATCATGCTGAGTAAATCCCCAGCACTGGCCTACCGCTATAGGCAGGCAGCAGAGACAGATGGCTATTATCACACTGGAGTCAAAGCTTCTGTTAAAGCCAGGCCTCACTGGTTGCTGCAGCCGGCTATTAGCATTCAGCTAAACAGATCGCAGTCCAACGGACATAAAGTTCATCTCATATACTCAACGAGAGTTTCTGCTCACCTCGACCCCACCGTTCATCTCTCCTCATCAACCGCTGCTTCTCACCCTTGGGTGTCGATTTCAACCAATCACACCACCGCAGCACTGACAGCAGTCGCAGGCAGCAAGGTGGAGCTCTCCTGCCCACTTCTCACTTCTGGCAACCCCAAAGCACAGTGGATTCTCCCAGATGGATCTGAGCTCCTCTCCCCCTCCAGCGCCCTGGATGGCAGGCTCCGGGCTTCAGGCTCTGTTTTACTTCTACAGCATATACAGCTGTCAGATGCTGGGGTTTACTACTGCGTTGCCAGGGCTGGAAGGGATGTAGATGCTCTTCCTCTGCGCCTGGTGGTAGAGGAGTCCTCTGTACCACCTTCAGGAGAACAAGTGGGGCCTCCTGTCATGGGAACAGTGGGGAAACCTGTCACTCTGCCTTGTAGGATATCCGGTTCACCGGAGCCTTATGTAAGCTGGATTTTGCCAGATGGAAACATAGTACAGCGAGGACCTGCTGTGTCAGGTGGACTCAGCATTGAATCAAACGGGAGTCTCTACCTGCCTAACCCTTCCATGAGGGATGGCGGTCATTACCGCTGCACTGCAGTCAACCAATATGGCAGAGACGCTCTGTCAGTTCAGCTGATATTAAATTCACAACATATCCCTGAGCTTAGGCCTTCATTTCCCAGAGGACCGCAGTCTGCTGCTGGCCGGTCAACCAGGATAAGAGCTCCTTTATTACGCGAGGTTGATGAAGGGTCAGGGGACGGAGACGACGAGGGAACGAAGCGCCGAGTGTCTTTACAGGGACCCCCGAACAGACCCCATCAAACGGGAAAGCCACGAAGGCGCGGACCAGTAAGAGAAGGCCCCCGGAGACGAGGTGGGAGACCTTTTTCATCCGCTGACCAGAGGAGAAACCGCCTTGAAAACAGACATAGAGTGAGCACAAGCAAAAAAAGGATAGACCCGCAGAAATGGGCTGACCTTTTGGCTAAGATACGTCAGAAGACTGCGCTCGCTAATCGCGGCCAACTGATCGCAACAGAAAAGCCCACAGCTGCACCAGTCCAAGAAGGAGAAGACGGGGTCACAACAGGACACGAGGGAGATAAAGATACAGGAGGAGGTGGAGGTCAGGGAGCGGGAGTCGAAGCAGAAACCGAGGGATCATCTGTTGGTGATATAGTTCTACGAGAGGAAGAGTTACAACCCGTTCAGCCTGCTAATGCAGGGAGCCGGACGAAAACAGAGATGAAAACAGACACGGAGACAGAGAAAGATACGGAGAGGTCAACAGGAAAACAGAGCGAGAATGAGGCAGTGACACATGGGCAGGCCGAGATACCAGTGACACAGACAGAACCGGTCACATCTTATCCAGTGCCGGGAACAAATGAAATTGCCCCAGAACCAGTTGAAGGACACGAGCGGGAAATGAACCCCAATCCATCAAGAACCAGACCGCAGAATCCCCGACACCCGTCCTTCCCTAATTTGGTGCCAAACACCCGCCCTCAAAGCCCCCGGACCTCCAACAGGAAGATTGGACAGCGGAGACGAATCATCAACAGACCCAGGGGGCGACCTTTCACCCCAAACCAACCTCCCCTTAAGCGTACAAACCCGAGAACCCCAACTGTGACACCTGACACCACTGCAGATCAAATCAATATGCTGCTGCTGGCGTCAGCAACCACATCTCCAGCAATTCTGCCGACACAAAGTATGAGGACAGCTCCAAATGATGTTTCTCTGAATCCTTCTAACTCCTTTGGTATCTCCCCCTCACAGACCCCCTCCCCCTCATATAAAAACACACACACACCTGCAGCCACGATGACTCACTCAGGCAGGAGACCTGAAACAGAAACGATACCAGACACTGAAGAGTCCACTCGTTCCAGCGCACCAGCACCTTTTGTCCTTTCAGAAACACACACCTTTACACACACTGCACAAGAACACACAGAAACACAAGCAGCCGCAGGCAAACGTGTTGACACGCCCCCAAACAAACACAGCGACGAGCTGGGGAACGATTTTGTGAGCGTACGGCATGAATGTTCCTCTCCAGCGACTCACTTCTCCCACGTTTCCTCAGTTTCCACTGCAGCTTCTGCAGAAACCATAACAACTCCTGCAACTGCCCCCAAAATATTTCATCCTCCCACCGATGCCAGCAGCTCTAAAAGTGCATCTCCTCCTGTAACTAATGAGGACAAACTCCCCACAACAACAACGAGTCCCACCACATCAGCTGGTCCTATTATTCCATCATCTAGCACCACCAGACAAACTGCTTCTACCTCTACTGCTGCCACTGCCACAACACCAGTTCTCACATTTACTACTCCCACTACTGTTCCTACAGCTGAAGTCTCCACAACTGCAAGAAACCCCAGTAATCATGTTTTCATTACAACTACTGATCCCAGCACAGCTATTGGAAGCTCTTCAATCTCATTCAGTCACACACGCAGGATTCCTGACCCTCCATCTGCAGCCGCTGCTTCTACTACATCTGAAACTACAACTACTGCTACTACTACTACTACTACTCCTACTACTGCTACTACTTCTGCAGGTACCATTTCAGTCAAAATCCCCTCAGCTTCCAGGGCAGCTACACCTAGTTCACGTTCCAGAACTGCTACAACAATGACATCAGCAAACAGCAAAACCTCATCCAGGGAGAGGCCGAGCGTCGACCTGGCCGACCCCAGAGAGAAGCTCGCCTCCGGTGCTCCAAATCAGAGTCGGCCCCCCACTGACTGGAAAAACGTCGGCGCCAATTCAATTCCAGATTCCCACAGCAGCAGGACTAACTGGTCCCCTTCGCTCCCCGTCGCTCCTGGGGTGAGTCCAAATGAATCAAATAACATTTCTATTCTGCAGGTAGTGCTACACAA
>VOQJ01030665.1:0-10145 GCA_015052665.1 Apistogramma diplotaenia
GCGTGTCCTCCATCACTTATCGCATATAAAGAGATTAAAGATGCAAAACAATATAATTTATGTATCATTTATAGCGCTATAATCAGGGCTAACGGGGCCGGACCGAGTCTGTCAGTTTTGCTCGCGGTCCGTTAGCATGTTAGCTAGCTCTGCTGAAGAGGAGCGAAAATAACAGCAGTAACGTGTTGCAGGTAATTTTAAATGTAACGTTTCTAAATGCTCAACAAATATCAGCAAACACACAAAGTGTGTGAAGTTTGTAACACAGTGTGTCTGCTAGCTTAAAGAACAGCTGCTGTGTTTCCAGGAGAGAAAAGAAAGAAGTTCACTCAGATGGAGGAAGAGGAGGAGAGGAAGCAGAGAGGTTAGATTTAAAGGGAAGAACTGCAGAACAAACTGAGGTGCACTAACTTAGTGTAATTCAAAGATTGTATTAAAATACTGCAGTTTAGTGCTGATAAACAGCTTGCTGTACTGTATTTACAGTAAAGCTCTGTTGGCGCACAGAGGCTGTATTCATACTCAGAGTTACAGAAGTGAAGCAGAGACGAGTTAGAATCAAAGCTGCTGATGCTGAGATTCATTCACTGAATCCAATATTTATACAACCTGATACTTTTACTTTCTTACTTTGAGTACATTTAAGAGTCTGTACCGTTCTACTTTTACTTAAGTAAAGAAATTGAACCAGAACTTCAACTTTTACCAAAGTATATTTTAACGTAAGTACTTGTACTTGTACTTCTACTTAAGTACAGAACGTCAGTCCTTTTGCCACCTCTGTGAATTGTCTAAAATACTATGCTGAAGATGGTGCTACCCCTACTGGTCAGTTGTATTAACTGACCTATAGTGTTCGAAAGCTATTGTTACTAAGCTAGTTAAACAATGTAGAGTGTGTAGCCCTCCCCCACAAAAAAACAAGCCCCCCAAAACAAGAATAATAACAACTCAATAACAAAGCTGCTTTTTTTTTGCCCTATTAAAATTGTTATGAATCTGCAGTGAATTCAATTCAGTAAACAGTAGAAATCGATTGGAACTGCATACAAATATTTGAGGTTACCCAGAGTTACTACTAGGCTATTACAGGTATATATTCTTTCCACATATATCCATGTGTTGATAGGAAGCCAGGATCCCTGGAGTAAAGTCAGCATGTGGCTGAAGTAAATTTGAACATCCTTGGACACGCTGGAGGTCATGGTGATGGGGAGTTGGTAGGTTTTGTAACACTGCGGAGGACAAAATGACACAATTTCAGTTATCAGGGGACTGACTGCACAGACAGCTCATTGGTGACATATAGTGAGGTCTGAACTCAGTATGTAAAGGTTCTGACATCTTGTTAAACAGGAATGGGAAAGGAAATTGAACAAAGAGGAAAAGTAGACATCCACAGAAAAAAGAAGGAAGAACTAACTGGAACAGTAACCACATCTTAACATAGTTTATTTAGCATAACTGCCATCTTTCCTCAACATTAAACATAGTAATGTTTGCATCATGCTTTAAAGACTAGTGTCACAGAACGTAATCCTAGGTTGGCACCTCATATTGTGCTTCAGCCATGGAAGTCAAAGAAAATGAGCAGCTATGTGTAAAATGGTAATCAGCACCATGGCAGAGTGAACAGCTCCTCTCCAGACTCACTGCAGTTAACTTGGGATGAAATTTCAAGTGTCAAACAAAAAGGAAGAGGAACCAGAATTAGAGTGCCTTATTTGAAGCACATTTAAAAGTTATTATGAAAGATAGACATAACATAATATTCCTAAATTATCCAGGTTTCTGGATTCAGGTTATCATTATGTGAATCCTTTTAAGAAAGCACATTTTACTTTTGTGCAGAGAAATACTACCACAGCTTCAGTCTGGAATTTATTATTAGTATGAAATGCTTTAGTACAGAAATAAGACCAGCTTTACTCAATAAGAATTGTTGGAGCACAAATGTCTTTATATGATGGGTTTAAATGAAGAAAAACCTCTGAGATGTTCAGCGCTCATCGCCTCGGGGTCTGCTGGAATCTCTTATAAGAATGAAAGAACAATATCTGGTGCCATTTAATGGTGTTTAGGTGACTTTTGCTTGCTCAGATAATGCACAGTGTTTGGTGTAGAGTAGGGTTGTCAACATACTATTTCCAACTTGATAACGATATTCAGGAAAGTACTCAATACAGGGCAAAAATAACAAAAGAAATAACAATAAAGATCCTTAAAAAGAATAGAACAATACAAACAATTCAATAATAATTGCAAACAAAACAATAAAATACAGTAACTGTAAGTTCGGAATAGCTAAAAAGATTATATTAGGTTGTCGGAGGTTGTGTTGTGCTTCTGGTGACTTGGCAACATATTTTCATTGCTGATCAAATAGAGCTGTTAAGGTTGCTACCACAGTTTCTGTCTACTTGCTGGAAGACTGTTTCTCAGCTTCAATCAGGGACTTTAAGAGAAACACAACATGTATTAGAAACAAATCATTGTGTTATCCTGTTAGACTAACATTGTCTAACATTACAGATGAGCAGGATAGATGATGATAGCCACTAGCTGCTACTTTATTAATACATGGCTGTCAGGCATTTGCTAATAATGGGTTAACATTTATGTTGATAAAACAGGGGCTTTACTGATCTCTCCTGAAGTGTTGTTCAGTGTTGTGAGCACGACTTCAGCTGTTAATGAAGGCGGGACTGTGCATCTGTCTGCATTTATGAAGGATTAAAGGGAAAGCGGTGCTGTGTGAAGGTGTGTGTGAGCTGGAGAATGCGAAGATGCTAATGTTGGTATCAATACTGTTGCAAATGAATATTTAATTCAACATAATTTTTGTTTTGTATTGATTTAGCATCTGAATATTTTTGCTTGACAACCCAAGCGGAGAGTACAATAAACTTAAATCCATAAAAAATAACAACCTCGGGGTCGACTTGCAAGAGTTCCGCTCCTTAAAAACCAAACCGAAACCCAGGTAAAGAGCACATGACCTGTAAACAAGGATGTCTTTGTGCACTGTATTTCCTAATTCTTTGCTTTTCCATGCTACTGATTCTAATGCAGAGCCCCATTTAACCACCAATTGTCTTTTAATAGATTAAGCGGTGCTTTAACCACTGTCATATCTTGTGGCGACAGGTGTCCTTAAATAATTTAACGTGATCATTCAGTGGCTCATTTTAGTATCAACAGTGATTTAATCCATTGACTCTGCATAATTGATGGAGTTCATGATTGAACTGAGGGCTGCTTATATCTGTCCCTTTACAGACTGATTTTGAAACACCACAAAAACAAAAATGCCTTGAACCTAAAATGTTTGGTCTTTCCATTTTTTTGTATTGCAGGGTTACCCTCAGGTAACTGTGGAGGGTAGTAGGTTAACAAGACAGGCCGCTACATTCACATCCCACCCTGCAGGTTCCCTTTCTTCTGAGCATATCAGCACTGTGCATGTTACTCCTGTTTTAGAAAGTCAAAATATGCCAATCTTTGATGTGCTCTGGTGAAATGTTATCATGCTTGTGTCAGGCAATTGGGCAGGCAGAAGGTTTGGCTCCACTCGAACAGATCTGTCTCTTCTCTTCTGGTGGATAGGAGACTAAGCTGCGTGTAACAAAATAAAAAAGGAAAATGGCCAATTAAAGAGCCAGATTTAGCTCATAATTGCAGCTGAAATTAGGCAGTAGGTGGTTTAAGGAGGAGAATTAGGTGATGAAACATTTAGAAATCTAGATAAATACAAACACACTGGAGGCACAATATGATATTCTATTTTTATCACCGGTTGTTTTTTGTATTAATTCTGCAGGTTTGTAGTAAAATGGCTAGAAACTGAGAGATTTCAGTGAGGTCTCAGTCTCTCCTGCATCCATGGTGTTGCTATTTATACCTCCCCTCCCCTCTTCTGACTGCATAGCAGAGCCGGGTTGCATATGGCACAGATATTACAGAGAGAGTCCCATGCTGCCAGGCCCGAGAGGCTGTGGGCAGTTCACAGGCTGCGAGCAGCTAAGGCAGGCTACAACTCTAAAGTCTACAGCGTGCAATCCCAGCCGCTGAATCCAATGGAGGCTATCAAACCTTTCATCTTTTATGTATGAGCTTCCTGGCTGTCCTACTGCTAGAGGAGGCGAGACACTGGTCCCACCTCACAGGAACCTCCGTGGAATTATTCCATCTGAATAATTCATCTTACATGAGTGCGATATCTTTTAAAGGGACAGACATCTATTGCCCCCTCCACCCCCCACCCACATGCCAAATTAAAGGCAGTAGACAGGATCTATTTTCAGATACAAATGCCATTTACTTTGAGTGTAGGAAATGCGATCTTATCTGCTATACCCATAACTGAAATACGTATAATTGGTATACAGTATTATGGTCTTCTAGGATCAGGATCAATAATACGAATTTACTCTGAAGTCACTTTCTGACATTTCTGAGCAGATTTTTTTATTTATTTTTTGGCCCAGACTGGCCTTTGTTGTATGTTCTGCTTTCATCCTACTTATTTTAGTGGGAGTTTTCTATCATAAAAGTTTAACGCCTGTACATCCTCTGATGTGCATTTTGTTTGCTGTTATGTTCACTTCTGGTTAGTTTTGAACTTCAACATTAGATCTTTATTTTTATCCCTGCTGGAGCTGTGTCACATATTTATAGCAATGCCAGCCTGCAGGCTGTTTGATTTGAAAATATGTCAGCATTTAGTGAATTTTTTAAAACAATTTTTGGATTGATAGCTACATATACATACAATAAAATAAGTATTTTTGGGCAGTGTGGGTGTGCGTGGTGAGTGGTGCTTGCATAGCTTTCATTGAGAATCTGAATTGTGGCTGGATTACATGAAGAGAGAGGTTTCCCTATGGGATTGCTAAAGGGCATGCATTTAACTTAATGGTAAATGGACTAGTTCTTACTGTATATAGTGCTTTTCTACTCTAACTGAGCACTCAAAGCACTTATGCAACATGTTTACATTCACCCACCCACATTCACATGTAACTAAGCTAATATAAGTGCTTATTAACATTCACACCCATTCATACTCCAACTCTTGTGTCAGAGAGCAACTAGGGGTTCAGTATCTTGCCAACCTTCGGATTAGTAGGCGACCTGTTCTCAGTGAAATTAATGCCTACCCCGCCCCCCCAGCTGAAGTTTGCTGATATACAATTGTACGTTAAACACCTGTATGTGTGTTTGCAGTGTGAGCTCAATTTAATTATTTAGTTAGCAGCAGTTTAGTGCTCCTGCAGCAGTCATAGCAAAACCACGACTGGGAAGGACGCTAAGTGGACGGGCCTATGCATGTCAGATCTCTGAAATTAAAATGAGGTCATTCCATCAGCTTGTGCAGCTAGCTTTAAAGCATGATGCTGATCGAAAATTGCAAAACAACTGGAAAATTGTTGAGGATATTCTGCACTCAGAGTCAGTTGTCCTAGTGTGTGGTGAGTTCACTTATCCACTTTGGCACCCAGAGAAAATATCGCTGGTTTTTCGCCTGCTTTGCCTCTGCAATCTCACATATTTTTGCACTTTTATAACTGTGGCTACATGTGTGTAATACCACGGTGTGATACCACAATGTGATACCACGGTGTGATACTGTGCATCTACTGTGCCTGTGTGGTTGTAATTGTGTATAGCGTGTGCGAGTGACTTGAGCCAAATGAGCCTGGCAGCCTACCATCTTGTGAGTCAAATACTTTTCGAAGTCTGTGTATGTGTACTTGCACTGTGTGAACCAGAACACAAGCTGCATCTGAAAGTTCTGGCTAGTGATGTTGTCTTTCAGCTTAAGCATACTAGCAAGTTTAGCAAGGTACTATACCACAGACACTGCATGTAGAATTTGGGTTTTAATTGGCCTTCATTGTGTAGAACTCACACTGGATGTAAATATGAAGCTCTTCGATGCTTGATCTTCAACAACATTTTGTGTTATGGCAGCAATTTAGTAGTCGGTACCAGAACCAGTACTAGTACCAGTAGAAAGGCTGCAGACTGAAATGTTAGAATTGTTGCTGAGTAGCCTACTAACATTAACTGTGAGGGAGGATGTTAGTAAGCATTTAGCCTATGGACCCTAGCTGATTTTACAGGCCAGTTGTCTCAAGCAAAAATAATGAGATGCATTTAAGCATTATAAAAGAGGGATAACACTTGAGATGCTGTTGGATTTGTTGTCTCAGTCACCTTGAATTCTTTTAACAGATCTTAACTGCCTATTAGGTGCTTCACTAAATTGGAAGTATGTCCTCCCTTGGTCTGAAAAGCATGATAGTATCGATTGCAAATCGGTTATCTGAATCTTACTGGCTTTCTTTCTTTCTGTCTCTGGGAATGGGGACTCAGATACAGAGGAAAGGTGGAGATAAGTTTGGAGCCTCAGACGGGGAGTCACTGGAAAAAAGGAGATTGTTGTTAGATTGGTGGGCAGCAGAGTTTTCAGGTTCAGAAACAGAAGGGAACAAATGGTGAGGCTTACGTGTGAGGTTAGGAGTTTGGTCTGGGGAGGTGCACTGGTTTTCTCATGAACAGGTCGTAGGAGGGAGGGCAGGCAGGTGATGAAGGCAGTTCTAGAAGATGATTTCCAAAAGGTGAAGCAGCTCAGGAAAACAGTAAGGGAGATCCAAAAACTGCGAATCCTTGGATACACAGGAAAGGGGCACTGTCAGGAAAGCGTGTCGAAAACACAGAACACAGTTCGCTAGAGTAGTTACTCTGAAGGGCCTGGTTACCGCACAGGCAAGCAGACAATCTAGTTCTTAATTAGCAGTAAGGAGACCATAAATATGAGGAACAGGTGAGTAGGCCGAAGAGGAAGAGGACAATTATCTGTACAGCAGAGAAAATAATTTCACATACTGTTAATCTGTACCCTAATTTCTAAGGGGTCTATAAATAAAATAATGTGCAAGTAGTATAATATTTCTATTTTGATGAATTTTTTGTGATTTAGCACAGCTTTCCAGATGGTAAAATGATTTTTTAAATATTGCTTTCGCTCTAAACTTGGTTCTAATCTCTGCAGGACATCTGGTCATAGAAATTGTAAGCCTGGCTCATCTCGCTCATTCCGTGTGCGCACCATATACACTCGCACACATATGCACGTACACAGTAGATAGTTACTTCTTTAATAATACCACCATGCACTGCAGCATCCCTACAGAGTTTGCCGCACAGAAGGAAGCTGGATTGTTTTCTCCTTTTAACGAATCATGTAGTCTATTTTTATGTTTAAGACTGCAATTTCTTTGTCTGCACAGAGCCCTTAGATGTTTCTCTTACGAACAATGCAAACATAAAACTGACTGTTGATGGTGCTTTATTATACCTTAAAAACTCCTTCTAAAGTCTGGTTAATTATCACACACAGAGAAATGTAATCTACAATGCAACATGCTCATCTTGAATTCCACAGCTGCATGATTGGAAAGTGGCACAGTAACCTCAGCATGGAGCAATTAAACCCTGTCTATTTATCGTTGTCTCAAACTGTTCGTGAAAGGTGCAAGAATGAGCCTTCAGCACCTTCCAATCTCTATCAGAATCCTGATATAATTAGCCCTGCTTTGTCATGCCTGGGGCCATTGTCTTTCTTTTGATGGTATCACAGTCACATTGTAATTGGATTCACTTCCACTCTGGTGGCTTTATAACCCATCATAGATCGCATCTGGAATTTGTTGTGTTATGGCTAATTACAGCTAATGACCTTTTGGTGGCACCTAAACACATAAGATGCACATCAGCAGCCAAAATCTTAACCAAAAAAGCAGCACAGAAGAAGGGTATAATAATAATTATGCTGATAATGCCAATGATAATAATAATAATAATAATAATAATGAAAATAACTATTTAGCATGCACCTAACCATATGAGTTTACATTTAATTTGTTTTATCTTTTCACTCAGAATTTTTAATAAATTGGCAATTAAAAGTTAACATGCAGTTTTTATGTCAAGAATAATATTGACTCTGTAGGTCAGCAAGGCGGTGCAGTGGTTAGCACTGTTGCCTCACAGTAAGAAGATCCACCGTTCTATGTGGAGTTCTCATGTTCTCCCCGTGTCTGTGTGGGTTTTTTCAGCTACTCTGGTTTCCTCCCACAGTCTACAGGGGTTAAATTGCCCACAGAGGTGAATGTGTGCATGGATGGTTGCATGTGTGCAACAGGTTCAGGGTGTACCCTGCCTCCTGCCCTATGTCAGCTGGGATAGGCTCAGAGGCATGGGTGGGTGGGGGGCTGGAGCTGGCATCACAGAGAGACAGATAACCATTCACACATACTGTATGGGACATTTCGAGTGACCAATTAACCTGAACTCAGTAACTGGGGTCTGTGGGAGGAAACCAGAGTACACAGAGGAAACCCGTGCAGACATGGGGAGAACAGGTGGAATCGAACCCGTACCTGCCAGATGTCATTCTAGCTGTGAGACAGCAGTGCTAGCCACTACACCCCCGTGTTAGATGGAGGTTTGGGTTAAATTTTAAAATTGTCCAACCAGCCACTGCGATAGCTGGTGGTGGTGATACAATCACACCCACTTTGGAAAATAATCCAAAACTGATTTTTAGTAAAGGTACAGAAGTAAAGTATATGTGGAGTCGGCATCCACCAGGCTCATCTGCTATGATTTTGTCATGGACTAACACCAACGGGCTGGTTACCAAGACAACACTGACACATTATATTTGCATTGCTGGTAATTTGCCATACCACAAGATGCAACCATGGCAGCTTCAAGGCAAAAGGTGTTACTGACAACCTTTAAACTCAAGCCGAGGGCTCTCACTTGCCGCAGTAATGCTGAGCCTATCGCTGTTGCCATGTGAACACCTTGCCAGCCCAGTCTGGATGATTTTCATGTTTCAACTTCATGTGATGAAGTTTTCAATGCCTTTTAGCCACCTCATACCTCACTGTGTCATTTCTAACTAACTCTGTGTGTGTGTGTGTGTGTGTGTGTGTGTGTGTGTGTGTGTGTGTGTGTGTGTGTGTGTGTGTGTGTGTGTGTGTGTGTGGTGTTTTGGTACTTAGATTCATTATTGTGTGCAGAAAACTATCCAAAATAAGAAGGGGTTCATGTTCTGGATTGCCTGCATGTACACGAGTAACATACACAGTTATAAGTATAGTTATGATTCCTTTCGATAACCAAATAATTGTTGTTCTGTATTTAACCTGGACTGCAGTGAATAAATTACAATGTCATTACAGTTAATAAGCCATTTTTGGCATTTAATAGTGCATGTTTTTAGTTTTCAAGTTACATAGTTACTAATGATGTAATTTATCTTCAGTTTACTACTCAATTCAGAAAGTGTCATATCAATCAATCAATCAATCAATTAATCAATCAATCAGTTGTTTCACTCAGTTCAACATTTTCATCATTAATTCACAAACACATTATGTTACAACACTTACTATACGCGAGTGAAAAGGGAGCAGGAAGAAGAACAAAATTCTTGTAAAAACCTGCCTCTTTCTCAATAATTCCAAAAGAAATTTCCTGTGAATGGCCAAATACATTAAATTAACAATATAAGTTCCAAACAATTTAGTGTTCTCCTCATTATTCACTCAGAACTCTGTAAGATTTCACAATTTTTTTCTTCTTTTGAATTGATTTGTAGTAGAACATTTTTTTTTAGCTCCACATCAAAATTGTTCCATAATTTTACTCCATGAACTGAAATGCACATTTGTTTTAAAGTAGTACACACACTTGAACTTTTGTAAATTAATTGGCAATAGACTCGTTCTGGCTTTAAACAAAACCAATAGCATTTTTATCCATCTAGTATATAAAACATTCCTATTTGTGTATGTGTGTGTGTGGGTTCTCTATATGACTTCAATGTAAGTACCAACACGTATTACACTGGTTAACTGTTGCAATTAAGCTGATTTTGCTGAGGACACCTGTGACTGCTCCAGAGATTACTGAATCTTTGATATTGCAACCCAAGATGATATTCTGAGAATGCCTGAGCTCATATTTATGGGTAACTTGTAAATTCAGCTGCCACAGTAGAGAACTGTAATGGAAAACCAAAAAAAAAAAACTTGGGAAGGTGGGGGAAAGGGGGAGAAAAGACGAAT
>VOQJ01030669.1:8087-21096 GCA_015052665.1 Apistogramma diplotaenia
CAGCCGTCACTCACACACACACACACACACACACACACACACACACACACACACACACAGCACAGGAGGACGATTAGCACTTATATATAACATGCAGCAAATCTCCCATTAATTAGCTGTGTGCTGATTACTTGTAGTCTGCAGACTTCCTGAAGTACCTCTGTTATGTTTGAACTTTGATTCACAGGAGGTTTTTTTCTTTCTTTTCTTTTCAACAAAGTTTGCCCAACATAAAGTTTTTTTGTCTAGTCCTTAGATTTGCCCTTTTGTTACACTTTGTCAACAAACAAGTTTCCTTTCTATAAAAAAGTAATTTCAAGTGTTCCCTTAGTTTGCAGAGCCACACTTTATCTACACTTAGCCTCAATAGGGGGCGACTCTTCGGTGTAGAACAAACACATGTCAATACAACAAACTTCAGCTTGTTAATTCCAACTTGATAAATGCTACTTGAGGAATAACATTGTCAAGATCTCCATATGTTTTAAATGTTTAAACCTGGGATTCCAAACACATTTTTGATCAGTAGCCCAATTTAATCTTGAGTGGGGCAGACCAGTAACTCCACTGGCTAATGACCTGTATAAAGACATCTCCAAATTACTACCCTCACTTTCCATGCAGTGGAGTACACATCGATGCCTGAGACGTCTTTAGGAAAAGAAGTGGAAATATAAAAATACCTATCAGTATTTTATGGCTTGTGAATGCTGCTGTAGTAAATCAGCAAAAGCCATCAGCGCACTGTAAATTAAAAAACAAAACTGATCTCTTAATTCAGTTAAAATGTCTGATTCTTTAACTGTGTAAAAAAATTATACTGTAAATGATGGAAAAGGATGTTTCTGTTATTAAATTTAATACCAACAATAACAATGCTAACCTATAGCAATGGGTTATGTCTTTGCCCTCCTTCTTTAAAATTTCCACATTTTCCAGAACTACCCAGTGAGTTGGATTGGACCATGAAGTGAGAGTAAATGGTAAATAACCTGGTACTTCTTTATCACCTTTCTCACTCTTCTCTTGCCTAAAGATACCTTGGCATGTGGAGCGGAGGAGTCAGGGATTGAGCCGCCAACCTTCCAATAGGTAGACACTCCAACACCCGATATTGCCGTTGCTTTTCGTTTCAGATGGTGGTGCTCCAGTGTGACACTCAGTGGGTCTGAATGTTGTATATGTCTCCTTGAACAAGGATTAAAAGGATGCCTCGACTCACCCAAATGCACAAACATCACACTTGACTTGACCAGAACTTGTCTTGACGAATTTGAGACTTGACTTGGAAAAAACAGCATCATTGTGGAAAATCGGCTCTTAGTGGGCGAGTTTGGAAGACACCCAGCCGCAACAGAAAGAGGCAGAGAGGGGCAACATTCATGTGTAATTCCCCAAGCACTCGACTGTCTGAATAGCTGTGGGCAGTATTTTGTAAGCTTGCTTTCAGCGGGAGACGGTAAGAGCACATGGCGCATTAAATCAGGAGCTGTCACAGTTTGTTGGCGGGTTGTGATGCCATTCCGGGCGTAGACAGGAGTGTTGAGCAAGGAGGGTAATCAGACCCTACTGTGTCAAACTGGGATTAGTGTGTCTGAAAAGCGAAAAATAAATAAATCAATAAAAAGATCTGGCTCAGATTTAGCGTTTTCTGTGAAATGATGCATGAAGACATACGCGCGCAGTGTTGCAACACCCCATGTTTGCGTTCCATGTCCACAGGGGGTGATTCAGGTTGAATCAGTGTCAGCTCATGATAAGGACCAGCCTCCACAATGACCCGTGTAAAAACTGCTCGTGCCCTGATATTCCTTAAAGTCATATTTGTGTACAGCTCGGTATCTAAGTGACATCACATAGTTGCACATACTCATCATGTTGTTGTGCATCCATGGAAATGATGTATGAACATAAGGTATAAAAAAGCTCTCTAGCAGCCACCTTCACATGAACTGCCTGTGTGGAAAAATGCAACAATAAAACTGAGGGAAAAAATCTTAATGTTCCACTTTAGACGTGACTGCTCCAATTCTAAACCATAGACTCTATATAAAATATGAACTTTGCCTCTGGGTCCAATTTAGAATTGTCGTAACCCTGCAGTCTTTCTCGTCATCGGCAGGGAGTGACTACTCCTAAGTTCAAATTTATAGAAGTCTGTAAGAAAAAGACCTTAAATTCTCACCTGATTTATGACCTCCTTCTGATTCTGGTCTTTGTTTCATAAGTTATGATGCCATTTAGATTAAAATAAACAAGAGAGTGACACGAATGCAAAGTGCCTAAGACTGCAGTTCTTCAAACGGCCACTTGAGGCCGGCCTCAAAGGCAAGTCAATCACCACTGACTCCCATGTTAACTTAAAAGCATTAAAAAGCATGTTTACTGATGGGTACGAAACTGGTTTCAAAAAGCCAAGATGGCAAAAGAGTTAGTCTGTGTTTGAGTATGATGTTTTGTATTTATTTAAGCGAGGTCCTTTCTTTCATGCATTTCATCCCTGCTGATGCTGAATTACCAGTTGTACCTTTGGCCCCAGATTCTTCTTCCCCCGTCCTCCAGCTTTCTCCGGGGGAACTTTCAGCCTTATATATCATGACTGTGCTGGGAGTCGTGTTCCCTTCCAAAATGCTCTCAGATGCTCTTCTGCCACACTCACGGTTTGCACATCTGGGACCAAAGTCTGTGTGTGTGTACACACTGATTGTTATTTAGGCCAAAGTCTGCAACATTCTTTCCACCATCGTAGGTGCACATTCACACATACCTGCATAAAAAACCTTCAGCTGTGTTCAAACTCTCTTTCTCTTACACACACACACGCACGCACGCACACACACACACACACACACACACACACACACACACACACACACACACACACACACAGCATAAGAAATGAGTATTGGATGGGACGAGTTTGGAGAAGCTTACTCGGCACGGTAAATCCATCATTTGTATTTTCATTTTAAAAGGGGCCCTGCATGCATGTGTGTTTGTGTTTCTTGATATGAGGTGCTTTCTTGCCACACACACACACACACACAGACACACATGCGCGCGCACACACACACGCACACACACAGAGTTTCAATCTAGTCCAAAAATGGGGATTTTTTTGTTGTTGTGGAGAAAGTTGCAGGTATTTTCCACTCCGGTTTCAGACAGATTCAGCTCAGTCTGCTGGATGACCCGATAAAGGCACTGTGACCCACTTAGAAAGAAATAATGGCAAACAGGTTTTGTGTCAGTGCTGTTCCTGACTCCATGTTTACTATACAGTTTATAAAGTGCAGCAGCAAATGTTTTGAATACCCATAAGTATTCTGGCAAGCACAGCCCAAAGTGCAATAAGGCCAAGCAGGCGCTCTGTGATCTAGTGCCTTTGGCATGCACAAATTGCAAGGATTTAAAAAATAATTCCAGTCTTGTATATCTGCTACATTATGCAACATGACTTCATGTCTTAAGTGGGTTTTTTCTCAGTTTCACCACCACACACTACATTTGTGAGTGTTAAAATATGACTCTATTAGAAAACTGTTTTGAAACAGAAAACAATGGCTAGAAGATGAGCCTGGTACCCAAATGTGGGTAAAAAATTAATTTCATAAACCATAACTTGTTTTGACCAGCCACCTATCCCACATGGTGATATAACCCTTGAATGTTTGAAATGAACTCTGCAAAATTTTATCCAGTGAATTATCAGAAAACAGAGAAAACATCACAGTCACATTAAATAGCTGCAGATTTGATTTTGAAACTGGGGTCCCGTAATATGCCATGACCTACAACACAAAACGTCCGCCAGACCGTATCTTTACATTCATACCTGCTGTAGTACCATCGTGTGGAATATTTCAACTCACTTTACATCAGCAGAACCTTCAGAACCCTGACTGTAAGCATATGTATGAAGGTAATCCATAGTAACTACATAAGGTAGCACTAACCCACAAAGAAAATGAAAACCAGTTTCTGTCACTACACAATATGCTAGCTACAGAAACGCCATAGCTGCACATGCTAACAGTACGTTTTGTTGTTAGAGCTTGCTACATGCATTTTGTAAACCTGTTAGAGGAAGGATACAGCGCTCCGGGACACAGTGAATGCATCATGTCTAAGTGTAAATTGACTGGTTTCATATGCAAAAAGAGTTAATGTGGTTACAATTTAGTGGACATTTAAAATTAGCTACCAGCTGGAATCGCCGGTGATCACCTGCTCAAAGTTGGCTTCAGGACAAATCATGATGCTTTTCGATTGTGGCACTCAGAAAAAAGTTATGAACTTAAGAAGGCTGGTCATTTCTATACCAAACATGAGCAGAAAACCTTGTATTATTCAAACTGCATAAATGAACTGTAGCTACTTAAGAATAATACATTTTAAGCTTGAATGTAACTGACAGCTCGGAGCCACCACAACCAATGCCAGTGTGAAACTGCTGTTTTAATACCAATAAAACTACTGGTACTATACAAATGCTGCAGGAAGAATAAACTGTTCTCACAGTTAAGACCCCCACTAAGGCCACTTCTGAAATATGAAATATGGGTTGCTTCACTCCTTCACACCACAGTTATTTATTCATTTTACGAAATCCTAAGAAAAACAAACCCCTGCCTTCCTGCCTACTGCTATGTTTCCCAACATCCATGTGCGGAGCTTTTTCTTGAATTCCCATGTAACTCACACATTTACACTCTGAACATTTGCCTAAAACCTTAACACTGAGGACATTTTTCCCCCCACAGCCTGCGGATTAAATTAACACATGGCATCCTCTGTTACTTTCACCAAATTTTATCCTCAATTCCCCTCCTGTTCTCCGAGTTGGAGAGCAAACGTGTTTGGATATAATGCCGCGGAACGAGTGCAAACAACGCTGTTGGCTTGAGTTTACAATTTCTGGATGTCTGAGGTCTGAGCTCGGGCCATCCTCTGACCAGAATATAGTGGAACTGTGTTAATTTGCCAAATTCAATGCATTAATGAACACTTCACATGAAGCGTTCAGTTGCAACTCAATCTAGGACTAAAGCACACACAAGATAACTTGGCATCCTCAGGCATAAATACCTATCATGTCATCCACTCTAAACAATTTAGACAAGAATATTTGAGCTGTTTTCAGAGGAGCATACTGAGTGTCCAGTGCTGGAGATAACCATAACCATAACTCATGACCACCCTGGTCACAGAGTCACAGAGCAGCAGTTATAGCCCTGCTTAGACATACCTTAGGAAATGTTATTTAGAGTTATTAGGTAATATGCATCATGGGACACCGCAAAAGGTGCTAAGAATGTGCAAGGCAGTGAGTCAAGCACAGCTATAATTAGAAAAATCACATGAAGCAGGGTGTCACAGCTTTTCAGAGGGCTTTAGGGGAAGTCCAGCTCATTCCCCGTGTCTCTTTGTTTCCCCTCCCTCCTCTCCCTTTTTCTTTCACCATCCACAGTTCAGAGTTACAGCTTGGTCAAATATTTTCAGAGGAGTCAGATGTATGTTTTCACGTGTGGAGTTGCCTGGTGTCTGTGTGTGCTTGCACATGTGTTAACACTGCACAGCTCCCACATGCAGGCCCAGGAGCACTCGAGCAATCCAAGTTACTCTAATGTGTGTATTCCTAATGGGCCTCAGAGAGGTGAAGTCATTACATGCTGCTCGTGGTCGTAGTGTGGAGTCAGGTCATGAGAAGCAATATGAGTGCCTCTTCAGCACACGTGCACACACATATATCTGAAAGTCTTTGAAGAAATGTGTGCAGAGAAAAGTCTTTAAACCTTAAACCTTTAAAGGTTCCAGTCGGGGCTTCGGTGGGTCAGCTGGGTGTGCATGTGTGCGAGCGACAGGGAGAATTGGGTTTGTGATATTACTTCAGGGTGTAAGAGAAACCACTTAGTTAGCAGTCTTTCAGACTTCAATCCCACACTCTCTTTTATGAGTAATATCCAGGAAGGTGCATTAGATATGGACCAGTGCGCACTTGTTATTGTGCACATATTGAAACGCACACACCCACAATGAGACAGAGATTCTCAGGTGCAGCTGGACGGAAAGATAACAATCCTCAAGTCCAGAGTGAGAAAACAGACTTTTCATTCTGGCAATAAATTGCATAATGGCACTCAATAACCTGACGTCTGTAAAAGGTCCAGGCCTCTCGAGAAATGCAGGACTCACAAAAACATCTCTCTAGTATGATGTGGCAGTTCAGATAATACTCCTCTCCTCTCTTCGCTTCCTGCACAAAGCTTCTTTGTGCGTCTCCTCATCAGAGAGGGATGCATTCCCTGCTGGCCTGGGCCTTGTGTTGCCCCTCCACCACAACAATCCACACATTATTGAGCCATTAACACTGACCTCTGGCTTCATGGACAGCGCGGACCTCTCACAGGCCAGAGGAGAGCTTAGGGGATGAGAGCGGGGAGATATCACAGTGGAAGCTTTGTGAGATAAAACAAAAGCTGTGTTCAATTAAAAATCAGTTGAGCCTCACTGCTGCTCATCAGCTCCTCTAAGTCGCTATGGAGCTTTGTCAAAGCAGTGCCGTGTAGTGCCACGAAACTGATTGGCTGATTTTGTTTCTTTTTTAATAGGGCCAGTTATAAAAATTTATTAATGAATTTCCTTGTAAGTACAGTATTCAAGCTTCCTTTGACAACTGTTTGATTTAAGTTTAAGAGTTGATCATGATGTCCTTAGCAGCTAAAATGTTACTGACCTGCCATTTTTCCCATTTTTCACTTTGTGTGTTTAAGGTTTTATTCCACATGCACTGATGTGCGCTTTGTTTTAAATCTGACAGACCTGCAGCAAACTTCACTCTCCAACAGAGAGCACTCAGGTCAAAGGTCGAGGGTGACTGGGTCAGGGCCTTTTCTATGGGAACTATTACCATGGGAACTGCAAAGTCCCAAGGGACTAAATGATTTCCTGTTTGTTCTGGAGCCTGTCTGACAAGACAGGGCCGACATCGACATCTGAAATTATATTTTCTGTTTTGAATTCACCTCCAAATCAATCGAGAAGCTTGATGCTCCTTTGCAACCCGCCCTTCTTCATCCACACCCACAGAAAGGTTTCTTTAGAGAGTCAAAAATTCCCTTTGCTGGCTAAAGCAGTGAGACCAAACCACTGACAAAAAGGCTGTGTTCAAACTGTTGTTTACTGCTCTTTAAGACTCCCGTTTCTGGCTCTATTAACTGTTCTTCACCATCATGGAAAAGCACGACTGCACCAATCAGCCCGAACTGTTCTGAATCAACATCTTGGCAGATTTTCTCTACAATTTCCTCGTGTGGGAAGCAAACGCTGACAGTTTGCTTCATAGTGGTGTTCGTGTGTGTCTTTGAACAATCACATTCGTCTAAAAGTAATGCGAAAACTGCTCTACAATATAAGACGTGATCTCAAACTGAATCCTGCTTTGTCAACATGCAGTTATTAACGAGTAGTGTGGTTTCCTGCATGCAATTGTCTTGTCTGTGGGAATTTGACATAAAGTGAACAAATATTTTCTACCAAAAGTGGTCTTCTGGTGTAGCTCTGCCTCCTGGAAAATCCTCTTAGCTCTCACTTGCTTACATGGGAAACAGATTTAAAATAAAGTTTTCCCAGAACTTATGTTCTCCAGAACATTTGACAGCATTCCTGTGTAACTACATCCTGGATGTTTACATGTTTTGACTAAAATCAAAGTTAAGGCCAGTTTTTCTCCCTGTTTTCAAAAGAATCAGTGGTTTGCTGCATGAATGTCAGCTGCACACATCTATCCTCATTTGCCAGCGTACACGCTGCTGATCCAGAAGAGTTCAGGCTGATCGGTGCAGTCATAATAATATCACAGGACTGGGTGATGCTTTGATAAAGTCTAGAAGTCAGGATTAGAGATTGGACGTGTTAAGTGCCTGCGGTACTAAAAGCATTAACGCATCTGGGTCGAGTTCTTGTTAAGACACACTGCCCACACTTTTTGCAGTGCTCCAAAAAGTACAGCTTAAAGTAAGGAGCTGATTTAGCTGCAACACTGAGCAATGCTCACAACAAGCAGAACACATCCATACGAAGTGAACACACAGGCAAGCAAGCATTTGAGTTCCCCGTCTTTGATTTGGTTTACATATTCTGTGTTTTTATGTTGGGAAACTGAGAGGAAGATTTGTTTTTGTAGCGCGAGTCACATGAACGACAGGGTAACCAAACACAGCAGCCCAGCGAGGAAGTCTTAAGAAAGAAATGAGACATTCCAACATAGGTTGTTTAAATTGCATATGTTTCATTTCAGTTCACTGCTGTTGCCAACTGCCTGAAATGTTTTGCAACAACAATGATGGATTTCCCTGACCAGCAGCTGGTGTCCACGCTTAATCTTCCACCCCTGTGTTTAGAAAGCACTGAGGAAACCGGGGAAAAATTTTATACATCGTCTTAAAAAGCCTACAAATACTAGAAAAACATGCTGACTTTAATTAAACTATAGTGACTGTAAATAATGCTGCACTGTCAGGGTGGTGCTCAGATCTCAACAGGGCCCGCTGGACTTCCCCGAGGTGAATTTCAGGGTCTTCATTTCTGCTGTGTTTAGGAAAAAATGTATTTTTGGGGTGTTGGGAGGAATCATGCCATTATAGCTGCAGAGCTTTGTGAGTGGATAAGTGTCCCGTGTGAGTCAGTAAAATGTAGAAGACAATGCACGTGACTATATGCCCGTATGCACACAATAGTGCACACACTATAAGTAAATGTGCCTGCATGTGTGGATGTGCATGTGTATTGTTTTCCTCAGTATGCAAGTCTGTAATCTGATCAGTCACAGGTGCCAGAGAATAAGAACTGACATTGTCTCTCAGCTTAATTAGGTTTAGACGTGCATGTATGCTATCCCTGTTGGCATTTCCTGTGGATCTAGTACTAATCTTTATAAATATTACATTTTTAATAACAGATTTCATATCAAATATATTCATGCTTCAGTCATTTCTCTGTTCAGGAAAACGACACTCTAAGTGTTTAGGCAAATGCAGCATTACGCAGTAGCAGCAGCAGCCGTGCTCGATACAATAATGCTAACGTGAAATGGATGGCATCAATGCTAATTATTTCAAGATGATGTAATGGTTTTATTGATGGCCCACAGAAAGACTGATGGCTTGAATTAGTGTGTAAAGACCCAGAATATATTTATGAGGTTTAAATGAGGATGCAAACAAAACTGCCTTCTGTGCTTATTTTCAGCAGACGCCACTCTGACTCACACACCACCAAGATCCATTCATGCTGCCTTCAGGGCTCATTGACAGGTGCAGATGCACACACATGCACATGCACATACACACACACACACACGTGCACACGCGCACACACATGCTTAACCAGCACAGCGAGCTCAGCTGTTGCGGAGAGCAGTGGTATGTCAGTCAGCAGCGTCTGCAGGCGAGCAGATTCAAGAAGGCATTCGATTCCTCAATCCAAGTCACTCTTGGATCGCTCTCCTCGGGGAGTGTTAGTCAGCCCAGCCGTCAGACCTCATTCTGACCCACATGGAAACGGATCATCAATAATCCTGAATCCTGTGTCACTGAGGGGAATCCAAGGTCCATGCATGCGTAATCAAGAGTGTTCGACACACCCATTTTCCTCATCTGCTCTCTCTGTGCCATGACAGTAATGGCAACAATGTGTGGCTTAGCGAGATCTGGGGGGGGGGGGACAGTGTTACAGTGTCATTAAGGTGCAATGCCTGCATCTGTCGCAAACACATCATTTAAAATCCAGTGTGGCTGCAGCGATGTTGATTCCAGGTGGGATGATTCTGAAAGATTCAGACACAGTACAGCCCCAGATAGCCTGGATTTATGTGTGCCAGTCATGCACACCTTCTCCACTTACTGCTGGGGTAAGGTTCAGTAATGCGGGCAATGCTTTGATCCTCAAACCCGCTCACTATAAATGATAGTGACAATGATTCCTCCACATCCTGCCAGCCCGCAAGTGTTGCCAGGTACAAATAGCAGATACTACATACAGTATTAGTATACACCTGTCTAACTGCTCATTGAGTGAAACAGGATAATGTTCTTTCCAGTATGCTTATCCACTACAGCTCTAAACTTGGTGTGCATCTATTTTTGAGAAGGGAGTGTCTGAATATGTGAAGAGATGAACTAAGGGGTGAAGATCTTTAGAAGAGATACTGTAGCAGACCTGCAAGTAGATCTGTCAGCTCTCTATCTTTCAGTATATTTGTGTTCATGAACTTAAAATATGTGTTTGGGGTCATCCATCCATCCATCATCCATCCAGTTAGCAAGGGACCTGAAGCCTATAATATAAGTCTATAATATCAGGGCCTTTTCTGGCTTCTTAAGGGAAAAAAATGAATAGTATTGTCAAAAACTGCAGTTCCTGGAGCTAGCTCCAATAGAATAGAATAGATTCTATTCTATTCCATCTGTGGTTTACTGTATATGGTTCACTACTGTACTGGCAGTGAAGAGTTCCTATGAACCAACCTTTTCCAACTCAAGCACATTTACAAGCACAGAACTGTAAGTAGAATACACAGTAAAAAAACATAACAGTAAAAAAATGTACTTCATCACCAAATTTTACCACAAAAACACAAAAAGGTGAAAAGTCCATGACACAGTTATTATGAGGAGGAGGACAAAGAAGCCAGAGATCAGAGTAAAGCCAAGTGAATCATGCAGAAATTCCTCCTGCATGAAGTGGTCTAAATCTGAATACAGCATGTGGATCGATTTCAATTCAGGCATCACAGATGTCACCACGTCTGTGTCGTGCATCTGATTTCAGCCCATCTATTCATGTATCCGTCCTTTATTTAATACCCATGCGCTGATCATATTCAGGGCCACCAGATGGGCTGGAGCCAGTCCCAGCGGTGACAGGCAGAGTACATCCTGGATGGATTATCAGTCGGTCCCAAGACGAGCACGTTGAAAGTGCCACATTGGATCGCTGCGGGGACCCAATTAGGCTGTTGTGTAGAGTTTGCATGTTCTCCACGTGTTTGCATGGGTTTCCTCTGGGTGCTCCGATTTCCGCCCACATGCAGGTTTAGTGAACTGGAGACTCTAATCCTGTAGGCGTGAGTAGAGCTCCCAAAGTTTGCACTAAAAAGCTAAACCAGGTCAGTTGCTCTTCTGAGAACGAATTAATTTTCACCAACATTAGTGACAGGCCAGGGCCTTGGTCAAGGAGTGACTGTGATTCCAGTAAGTGTTTTGAAACCACCTGCTGCTGCCAAATACCCTCTCATCAAAGACAGCTGTGTGAATGCCTGCACATGACTTTTCTTTGGCCCATTCATGTTTGTGTGCATGCACGTGGCTCTGCACTTGCTTTTGTGAATGTGAGTGTAAAAGCATCTCGATCACGCATTCCACGTAGATGGAGTCAGTGCTTTGGAGGAGACCCTGCTGCCTGGACTACTGAGTGTGTCAGGACTGTGAGGGAAACAAGAGAGGAAAAAGAGAAAGTGAGTGAGGCTGGCTTTCAGTGGAGCAGTTGATAAGATGGCACACACACACACACACACACACACACACACACACACACACACACACTGAAATCCCCTGCAAAAACCTCACTGGATCCTGAAGGTAATTTCCTCCTTTGGTTTACCCAGAAATCATGTAATAACTACACAGCTATTATTTGCCTCTGACACATGTACAGGTGGACTCCCCCACTGAGAACCCCCAGCCCCGAGCCCGGAGGACCTCTCCATCTTTCTGATCCAATTTCTCCAACCAGTGTTGGTCTTTCAGCATCCAGAAAGGCTCTGCCTGGGAGGCCTGATTACACGGGGGGCTCAGAAACAGATAAAGCAACCGGATCGCCACCATCGCTGTGTATGTGCATGTGTAAACCACAACGCTGGCCTCTACATGTGTTCCTAATGAACGATTCGGCTGGTTGTGCCGCAGTTTGTACATCAAGGTCAGCATTCATCATTATTTTCAGCTTATGTAGAAAAATTACATTTATCCCTAACAAAGTCCAGCGAGTTTATTCCAGTAAGTGAAGCCAGAGAAAGTAAGCCTGCACGATACTTAATATACAGCCAACATAGTCATATGTTTTAAGCAACCTCCTCTTCAGCTTCTTGGTCTGTTTGTGGCCCTTAATTACTCCTGAAACTATTTGGCTCTTGAGCTACTAAATGCTGTTTCCAGCTTTTAATCTGTTTATTAGCAAGATTTTAAATCTTGCAGCGTCATACTGCAAGAGAATATTGAATTTAGGTTAATCTACAGATCAGTTTCTTTTAAATGAAAGCTATTGCCTTGGTGAAGCACTGCACTGTCTGAGTGCCTTTAAAGCTGACATCTGTGTTGGTTCTGTAGGTGCTGAGGACTGGCTCAACAATAGTTCCCTCACAGCATATCTTGGTGTTTTATACTGCTAGTATTGAGTAAAAATTGTGGGTTCTTTTGGCTGCGAGGTAAACAACCTTTCTGGTTGTAAAGTAAACATGGAGGACTCCACATTTGATATGCTGTTACTCCAATGTGGCATCAAGTGAATCTGAATTTCTTATACAACACTGTTAATTACATTGTCATAAACTAAACATCAATCAGTTACTTAAGAAATAATTAAATCATTTGACAAAATGCACCCCTCAACAACAGAGGTCTCTGATTGGTTTAAATTCCAGACAACACTCCAAACGTTTAAATGACGTGGAGGCCTCTGGAGAAAGAGTCCCTAGGTGGTTGGTAATCCAGCTTTCATAGTATTTTGAGGTGTTTAAAATGTTCTGCATAGCCTGTTTCTGAACCCAGTAGCATTCGCATAACATCGGACACTTTCAGCATATCTGGAAAGTAAACAGGGATTATTCAACTTAAAGTGAACTTGTGAACTCTTGTCATCCTAGGTTTTTCTCCTCTCCACATCCCTCTAGATGCACACACACACACACACACACACACACACACACACACACACACACACACACACACAT
>VOQJ01030671.1:10951-21606 GCA_015052665.1 Apistogramma diplotaenia
TTGTTTGATCTTGTAACAGTTTTGGTTATTAAAAAAAAATTTTTTTTTAAATCGGTATCAGCCAAAATCGGAATCGGCACGTCAGAATTTTAAAGATCGGTGATCGGAAATTGGCCAGAAAACTGCAATCGGTGCACCCCTACCTTATACCAATAAAAGCCTATTTATTTCCCCTTAAATTGTGCCACATATGATCAGCTTGGGCGTGCTGTTTGTGCCACAGTTTAAAGAAAATCCATTTGTGGGTCAAGCAGCAGAATAGATTATGTGGATTGCACCCATGAAAAACTTGCCAAATCTTCTCTGCCAGTGCCAAACAGCCTTTTCTGCTATTGACTCTTGTTTTGAGCTTCTGGTACCCCAGGTGCTGGCAGTCAGGGCTGTCATCATTGGAGCCAATCCTAATAAAGAGATATCGAGATGAGATTCTGAAACCAGTGGCAATCCCATATCTCCATAGTTTGGGACTGAACAGAAGATCAAGACTTGTTTCCAAGAAGCATTGTTAAAACAAAGAGGTAATGGACCAAACACAAATGTCCTTACTTTTTGTGCCAAGTTTACATGCTATAGTGGTCTGCTGCCAGCTGGGGGCAGTTTCAAATTTGTGTGGTGCAATGAGCAACACTGACTACTCTTGCTCATGTTTAGGCTTTTGTTAGGTTTTTAGCTTAGCCCAAGATGCAGAGAAGACACAAGGTGCAATATACAAAGAACCTCTTTGTAGTGGAGTGAAACAAAGTGTTAAAAGTAGCTAAACAGCTTCTCAATAGCACATTTTTGATCTGTCTTTTGCCAGTCATTCTCTTCATGGTGATTTCCACTTGTTTTCCTTTTTCAAGCCATTCAATTCAAACATTCAACCTACACACAATGTCACTGCCGCTGATTGATGCACTGTTGGCCATTTGGAGGACAGCATGCAAGTGCATCCTCAGAGTCTCTGTACTGCCCATGAATTTGCATTATCCTCTTTACCCAGCCAAAGAGCTACACAAATATGGTACCATAAATCTGGTTTTAAATGTCCTGAGACTGTGCTGCACACTACTGCAAGGGCTCTGTAAAGTGACTGTGCTCCATGCTCAGCACTTTTGTAGTTTCTACTTGAACCTCAAAGGTTTAGGTCTGTTTCAGTCTGGTATTCCTGTTTTTACTTTTAGATTGCAGGCCAGTGTCACCATGGACATCTGGGTTTAACAATGCTTATAGTGATAAGCAATGGCTGACCATCCAATGCAATTTTAGCTCTTTTCCCCACTCTTGTATTATTTCATTTCAATGTTATAATTATCACAAGATTTATAATGAAGTGAATCTGCCACACTATAGTTTCATGTTGTTCTCCACATATAACCTTGCAACACAGATGTGTCTGGGCATATACAGGCACATGTTCATGCTAGATTTCTGCAAATGTTAATGTGTGCGTATGTAGCAGCTACACAGATCCATTATTGTCATCAAATGAAAGAAAACAGGAGGATATTTCTGACTGCCGATTTGATTTTTAAATTACATTGTAATGTGGCAGTGCGGTTTGAGAGATACTCATTTATCTTGTCTCCTTAACCTTTTTTTCCCACCTGGGCGTTTTTAATTACACAATAACAGAAAAAATAAGAGCCAGTAAATGCTATGACAATACCATTTTAGCTGTTCAGCTGATATCCATCCACTTATGCTAAATCATTATGATTGGATAAATCAATCATCTCTTCCTACTCGAAGTGAGAAATGAGCTCCCAGTGTGTTCCTCTCCCAGACGTGCACTGTTGCAATTATTATTGGTTTTTTGTACACTGTGAAAAAATAGGGATAGGTTTACTATAATGGGTGCACATTAACTCCCTCTGTCACACCACCCTGGCAGCGATGCTATTGTGCATCGGTGATTCCAGAATTCAATTATGGAGTAGGAGGCCCTACCCAACTGGCCACTACCCAAACATGGCCACCAAGATTGTACCAAAGGGTTCACATCATGCCAGCACACCTAAACAACAAGTGGCTCCAACCATGGAAATAAGTGAGATAGTTTACATCATCAAACTTCTATAACAGAAATTTGGATTCTGATTGTGCAGTTTGGGGGAACTGGGTCTCTGTAATACACACATGACCTTTTGGTTTGAGAACTGAAGAAGCCTTTTAGATGAGAGGTGAAATGTCTTCAAGAAGCCTTTTTTCCAAGCTCCAGAGACCATTATATACAATAGTGTACAAGTCTTGAGTCTTCTTTCATATTTTTTTTTTTACAAAGAAATGGGGGGTTGTTCAAGACTTTTGCACAGTCCAGCATGCTTATTCGGGTCATTTAAATAAAAGAACAAAAATAATCCACCATACTAACAACCATTTTTGTGTTAAAAGCTGTTAAAAGCTACATGATGTTGACCTCATGAGCATTTCTGTTTTTCTGTTCTGCTTTTCAGTGCATATTAATTTAACATTGCATCAATGTACTTCAATTAAAATATGGTAATTCATGCTGGGTTGCTTTGCAACATTAGAGATCACGGTGCCTGTGATGTTTAGAAGGAATAATTTTCATTATACTGTTACAAGTGTGCTGATTTTTTTAAAACAAACAGCAAAAAACAATCTATTACATAATGAAAAAATAAATGCCCATGCTGTGGTGTATAATTTTGCCTGCTGATGCTTACAAAACCCATGTTGCCCAATGTCCTGTGTAAACAATCTAAACTCATTTACAGACTGGTTACTGACATTAAGTATTAAAACTTATAAGGGTTTGTGATTACCTGAGGCCACAGCAGCACTGTTGGGCTGGCTGCTGGTGCTGCTAACATCTACATACATCTCATCTTCTGCTTCAGTAGATGAGTCAGAGGACAAGTCACCACTCAGCTCCTCGCTGGAACTACTGGTGCTATGGTGTAGAGCATACTTCTTACGTGCAAACATTTCACGATTCTTCCTCTGCTGTAGTAGTCGCTCCTTTTGCTTCTGAGTCCGCTGACCTCCTCCAGGAGCCGTTTTCACAAAGCGTTTCCTATGCAGAGGCCGCCGGCTGCTCAGACACGGCCGCTTCAGCAGCACGGGCTCAGCATCAGACCGCACCCACTTATGAGCACGACTGCCCCGGGTTCGGCCCAGAACAGGGCGCAAGCTGACTCCGGTGGCTCCTCCTGCTGTCAAGGCAGGAGCCTTGTGTTGGCCTCCTGTTGCTCCTGCTTCCCCTTCGTCTTCTGAGCTAAGAGTGTCCGAGTCCCCGAATCGCAGGCTGGATGAAGGGGAAGAAGCACAGTCACTAAAAGAGGACTCGTGATTATGCTCATCCTCGCTGGGCTGCTGTAAAAGTTCTACTCTGGGACGCTGAGGTGCCAATGAACTCTCACTGATGTGGGCCTCCTTCAGTGAGCAGTCTGATGGGCCCGCCTGTTGGCCTTTCCGTTTTCTACGTCCAGGAAAGCTCCGTTCTGAGTCTCTATGTGTCCCTGTGTCCCTCAGGGGCCGATGCCTGGACTCGCAAAGGGTTTCAAAATCACTGCCAGCCTTTCCAATCACCTCCATGTTGTTAGGGAAGCTCTTGGCTGCCTCCATGGGTTCGGGGTTCACCAGTTGCTCCTTCATGTGCTCCTGTCTACTGGCGGCCTCAGATGGCACCTCACTCTTCATGGTGGCAGGTCTGACCTCACGGGGCAAAGACCAAGTGCACTTGCATTAATTCCTAGCCCTCTCACCACTGCATGTCACAAAACCTAGAAAAAAAGAAAGATGAAAATAGAGTTACACAAGCAAAAGCCAATTTGCAAAAAATAAAAATGTAAAAGAGCATTGACATCTCAATGCTGGTCTGATGGACAAGCTATTAATAGTTTATGTTCTAAATTATTCTTTAAACGCAGTGATGAACTTGAGTGTGTTTACTGTAAATACATTAAAAGTCCCCATCAAATATCAGGCAGTTTCTAATGATGACTTCACTCCAAAGTAAATAAGAATCTAATCATGTATTTGATCATCAATGTGTTTCAAATATGAGTAAAATCTGTCAGAATCAAAACAAACATTTAAATTGAAGTAAACGTAAATGTGTTTTACACATCTACGATGGATAGCGGGAGAGGGAAAGTCAAAAGGATCGGCTACTGATAGACTATGAAAAACATGGAATACACGACTATAATTATCAAATCTAAATCTTGTAAAAAAGAAAAAAGCTACTAGGTGCATGTATTGTATGTAACACAAAAGACAGTCAATAGATGCCATGTCCATTCATGGTCTCAGAAAAATAGAAAAAAATAAATCCTTAATTCAAGTGAACACCCATTGAAGCTGGAATAAAAACAGACAGAAGGTCTGAGAATATTTTTATTTGAGTACTTTAATAATGAGTCAAGTATATTCTGAAGACAGCTGCTAACACATTCTTTAAGCACTCCTAGCATTAATACATCGTCTTTGTAGCATTCACTGTTTCCTTATTCCAATTCAAGAGCACGTGACCCAGCTGGACTTCCTGACTGAGGAGGACATCCTGGAAGCCCGTGAATGCAGATTTACACAAGAACAATTCTATGAGGATGTGTCATCATTCTTAATATCTTTTGACCAGATGCTGACTTTTTTTTTAAAGTAGATTATATGATAATTGCACTTCTCCTTTTTTCTGTCTACATGAAATTATCCAACATAAACCTCTTTGACATTTCACAGACCAATCCGCAACATGCAGACCTAAACACAAACATTAATACAACCAAAACTATTTTGTTTTCTAGTAAACAGCATGAACCAAAGCAGCTAAAGCTAAAAATAATTACCCATGGGCTGAGTCAAAAGTAATGATGAGTCAACAGGTATGATGTGTTTGCTTCGTTGTAGATACCAAGCAAAGCATGTCAAAATCAAAATAAGATCTGAAAGGGAGATTAGTTCTCATGTTTATGTCATGACTCTGAGAGGGTCTGAGTTATATTTGGGTGCACCAACGTGTATATGTTAAGAGAACAGAACCTCTTTCAGTGTGGTGGTGTGGGATAATTTTCATAACAGTTTAAGGTCAGCGACACGTTTAGTCCTTTGTGAAATTTAAACTGTTTTGTACAACAAAAAAAGGCCATCGCCATGACTCCACATGCACTTGCCAGTCACCAATGCTGTTTGCATCAACACTGATTATAAAACCGGGAGGGCTGCATTTCCAAACTGCCAAGAAAGTCACAATGTCATCAGTTACCAATAAAACTGAAAGCTACTTTTAGCATAGTCTGTTCATTTAATGCTCCACAGATAACCTGATGTAAAGTAGAAGACTTTCCTTGTTGTACATATTAAATATGTTGATGTTGTTGGCAATTTTGGTTGTTTGTCTGAAAATTTGGTTTACCTGAAAATTTGGTTTACCTACATAGTAAAGGTATACATTCAAGGTGTGTAATGGATGGTGCATTACAACTGTCAGTAAGAAGCACAGAAACACTTCTGGTTACACAGGTCAGAACATGGGATTCCAAATTTCGAGCCTGACTTACACATATATCCATATAAGTAGACAGTAGCCTATTACAGTTAAATTGTATTAGTGCTCATGTTTTCAATATTAGCTTGCATCAAATCTTTTATCATCAAGTAGTTTTTATGGCAGGTTTTTAACTACTGGAAGGTTGATAAGTTACAACCCCATCTAAAGCCCTGACACACTGTATGTACCTTAATATAAGCAATTATATTGATATTGCGTTCTATACTTCCCAAAACCAGTTATTAGCATAATCAGTCTGGATCTATCTAAAGTATTTTCAAGCAGAAACAAAAGATACGGTTACTCTTAAAAGCAGATCAGTATTTTTAAATACAATCAGTAAAGTAGTAGTTTCATCACATATGCTGCACTATGTGCATGTAGTGATTTCACCCACAGCAACAAGGCAGCTGAACATGTTGACATGATGTAATCAGAAAACAAATTCATGATGCTACTATTTCAGAATGTAATTTAGGAACATATTGTACCAACGCTGTCTATGCAGCCATCTGGAAGCACAATTGATGTAACACGACACAAGAATATGAAATCAGTGCTTTGCTGCTCCCCATCCACATTGTTTGCTGGGAACACACAATTCAGAGCATCATGAATTGGATTTGGATTTCCTGCTTTAAAATAAATAAATTAAACTAACTGTAAAGGCTCTGTCAACATCCCTGTGATTCCATCTGCTTCAAAATCAAGCTCCATATAAACAAACCTAAAATGCTAAACAGGAAGAACATCCAATATCCAAATTCTACATTTAAGACAGACACAAGGTCAGTTGCTAGCAAAAGTAAATGAATCCTCTTAAAGATACAAAACAGGGATTTAAAAAAAAAAAAAAAACTACTATAGATTTCCCCATAGTGCACGCATTGTCTCAGTAAAATGCAACAAAACAACATTCCTCTTCACATTTGCTGCAGGGTTATTGCACTGGACTCCATTGGTATGTACATCTGTGCATAAAACTCATGTAGGCTGCAGAGCACTTCAATTTTCTGAGATAGAGAAAAGACAAATAAACAAGCAATGTCCATTTGCAGCATATTTCACAAGGCTATGCTGGCTGCCACATGACCTGAAGATGGAACTGCTAGGCTTTATGATGTCAGTGGAGGTTGATTTGCTCAAGTATTTAGCAAACGTATGAAACCCACACGCAACAATGCTCTTATTTCCTTTTATACACAACTAACATAACTGAGAATCCTTCAGATTTCACTGTTAAAGCTGCGCAATGACATGCATGAATTCAGGGGCCTCAGAGGACAGCTCTGAAGGGAAAAAAAATCTCAAAGCTGCATCACAATACAGCTGATTTCTAATGAAGGCGATCAAATAATGATACGCAAAGGGCAGAGGTGGCTCTAACACGTTAACTGTTCCCCATCTCGCTATAGTAAAGAATATATGAGGGATCAGAAATGGCAACAGCAAACCAAATCAAGATGTACGACTGACTCAGTACTGCTGAGCTCTAACGATACCCACAATGCTTTCTGACCACTAACAACTGATTAGGCAAGCAAAAACAAGAGCTACATAGATTTATTTAGGCTGGCAGTATCGAGCCTGAAGCTGGGGGCTAAGCATAGTTTCTACAACGCTTAGCAATTACAATAAGCCCAGCTGCTGTCTGCCTGTCTGTCTGTATGCGTGTGTGTGTCCCAAAAACGCTGTTGAAGTGACTGAGGCCGGATAAAGTCGTGTTATAAGGGAAGCGCTGGTCCCAAATATCAGTTAACATTATTATGATAACGGATTACGTGAAACCAGAGTGGACAGCTAGCCATGTTGCCTGATAAATATCCCAGACAGACGACAACAAAGACAACACGTACCTGGGTTTAAGTCCTTTTTTTCAAAATCTGTCACCGTCCCTTTCGCAACATGCGGGGTTGAATCTTGCGAGAAATACTGACAAGCAGTGAAAACAGATAGAGTAACACGTATAAAACTAACTACAACTAGGCAGGCCTAGTAGTACGCAGAAATCGCGACCCGGAGGACAGTAGCGGCCGGGATTGTGAAACTGGCAACACACAGTCCCGAGCCGTGCCGAGAAGCAAAACCGAAGGCAGCGGGCCCCGGATATGAGCTAAGCTAAAGCTAGCTCCACTTCACTCAGTAAATACTCGATCATAATCAGCCATTTTGGCTCGAAAAGGAAACCCAGTCGACTCAGAAGAGACAATACGACCTCCGTGCTATGTCTCTATTTGACAAAATAAAAATTTCTCACTATTTGCCCTCGACGAAGTTCCCATTCCTGCCTTCAGATGAATCCACTGTTGTTTACCCAGCAGGTCGTCTGTTGGCTGGCCGCTGCTACAAACGCAGTCGTAGCCCATGATGCCGCATGGGGGCGCTGAAATCCCGCCAGCTATTTTACGACACTTTGCGACAGCTTATTTACTTTTGAAAAAACAGTTGTGTGGATTAAAAAACAACAACATAAAAATTGGTGCAGGACAAAAGAGAGAGCCTCACTTCCTGCTGTTTCCTCCGTACAAGAGAAGATAAGAGCCTCTGTGTAATTATAGGTCTGTAATCCTATTGCTTGAGATAATTTAAGAATATGCAGCTTTGTTAGAGCCGCTATTTTAAGTATTAGTGCGCCCACTAGTGGGCAGAGATTTGACAACTCCAAATATAAGATTCTCAAAATTGTGCAGCTGCACATACATAAAGGTCATAATTGTTTTTACCAAAATAAACTGTAACAAATATCGCCACATGCATAAAATCATGTAAAAAAAAAGAAGAAGGATAAACTAGGTCTTGGCATGGTAAAAAGAAAGTGTACTCTCTTTCAATTTTAATAATACTGCACTTGCAGGTCAAAAAATTACAGAAATGCAACCACAAACGAATGAAACAAAAACATAACATATTAAATGTGTCTTTATTTATAGAACAAAAAATTAAGCCGAACTGCAGAAGCAGTGTGTGAAAATTAAATGTACCTTTATTCCTTCCTATCAGTGAGCATGAGCATCTCTATAAAAGTAGGGGTTTTTGCAGTTTGCGGGTCTGGAACATTCAAGTGTGTGTTAACACAATGCCAAGAAGCAAAGACACCAAGAATAATCTTAAGATTGCCCATCAATCTGTGGATGGTCATTGAGTCCACCATGAATTCCTTTATATACCAAAGTATTCTGGAGTCAAATATGAGACCATTTGTCCAACAGCTAAAGCTTGGTCCAAATTGGGTCACACAACAGGACAAGCACAGCAGCAAATCTACAACTGAATGACTGAAAAAAGAAAGGAATCATGGTGCTGCAATGGTCCAGTCAAAGTTGAGAACTGAACCTGATTGTAGTGGGACCTTAAGGGAGCTGTGGATGAATGAATGAGTGGGCCAAAAATGCTCCACAACGATGTTAGATACCAATTAAAAATAATACTGAAATCCATTACTTCAAGTGTTAAAGAAGGTTCTACTAGCTATCAAATGGAATGTATTTGATGCAATATGCCATGTCCTGTTGTTCATTTGAGTTTGTATTTCCCTAAGACATGGCAAGGACCAGATAACATATCACCATCTTTTAAACATTATCATGACAATATGATTAAAAGGCAGAAATCACATAGGATGGGCTGCTGATCTATCACACAGCTAACAGAGGCACAGACAGCCACTCACACCTACAGGCAATTTAAAATCTCTAAGTAATCTAACTTGTATGTCTTTGCACTGTGTGAGGATGTTTGGTTACCTGGAGAACATGCACACCCTTTTTCAATGAGGCAGTAATACTAACTACTGCACCACTGTTCCACCTAAAAAATATCATGGGCAGTCACCTCAAGGCACTTTATATTACAGCATTCAGATCTTGCATTTTTAGAATAAAACCAGAATCAGAATCAGAATCAGGCTTTATTGGCCACGTATGCTCACACATACAAGGAATTTGTTTTTGGTTGCAGTAGCTCACAGTGCACAAAACAGACATTACACAGTAACTTTATGTACATTCTAGACACATACACACACTCTCTCAAAACACGCTCTCTCTCTCTCACACACACACACACGCACACACACACACCTGTAACATAGCTTGAAACAAATTTACATATTCATACATATAAAGCGACAGCAATCAAATCTATGAGCAGGACAGGCAGTGGTGGGAAGGAAGAACTCCCTTTTAACAGGAAGAAAACTCTTGCAGAGCCAGGCTCAGGCAGGGGCAGCTGTCTGGGGCCACTGGCTGATGAGGGGAAGAGAAACAAAAACAGCACAGAGAGACAGGGCAATACCCAAAATATGGGAGAGTGAATCAAAGTTATTGACATGAAATATTGGAATATAAACATATGTGGAGTTAAAAGAGGGGAGTGGAGAAGAAATGCTCAGTAAATCATGGGAAGTGCATCCGTCTCAGCCTATGGCAGCATAACTAAAGGATGGTTCAAGGTCACCTGATCCAGTTCTAACGATAAGCTTTATCAAAAATTAACATTTTAAGCCTAATCTTAAAAATAGAGAGGGGGTCTGTGTCTCAAATCCAAACTGGGAGCTGGTTCCACAGAAGAGGGGCCTGAAAGCTGAAGACTGCCTTTTATTCTCCTCTTAAGTATCCTAGGAACCACAAGTAAGTCAGAAGTCTGAGAGCAAAGTGTTCTATTGGAGTGATATGGTACTATGAGGTCTTTAAGGTAAGATGGGGCCTGATTTATTTGAGACCTTGTATGTGAGAAGAAGGATTTTAAATTCAATTCTGGATTTAACAGGGAGCCAATGAAGAGAAACCAATATAGACCTTGATCAATTTCTAGTCCCTGGCAGCACTCTCGCTACAGTATTTTGGATTAAATGGAAGCAGGGAGCTTTTAGAACAGCCTGATAAATAATGAATTGCAATAGTCTATGCTATAGAAGTAATGAATGCAAATAACTGTTTTTCAGTAGCATTTCTAATTTTAGAGCTATTGCACAAATGCAAAAAAGCAGTCCAGCATTGGTGCATTGAAGGAGATATTCTGGTCAAAAATGATTCCAAGATTCCTCACAGTGCTGCTGGAGAGCAAGGTATTGCCATTCAGAGTAAGTATCTGGTTAGATACTGTGTTTCTAAGATTATTTATATACTTGAATTTCCCTCTGGGATTAATAAAGTATCTA
>VOQJ01030672.1:0-14959 GCA_015052665.1 Apistogramma diplotaenia
GGGTGAACGGGAGATGAAGAGAAAGAAAAGTAACAACAAAGAAAAGAGCAGGAAGAGAGAGGGAACAGAAGATAAAAAGAGGGAAAAGAATGAGCAGTGGAAAAAAAAGGAGAGAGGAGAAAGAAAAGGGAATGGCAGAAAAAACCCCAGAAAATAAGCAAGTCTTGCATGTGTGGTGGTTCCCAGCCCTGTCAGGGCCCTGTCAGCCTGTGATTTATGGCACCGAGACTGGGAGCAGTCTTCGCTGCCAGCTCAGTATTGTTACAACTGACAGCTAATGAGGCCGGACGGGCTTTCAAGCACAGCACTTAACAGAGGCCTCCATCTTCACGAGTCACAAGCTCTCCTCTCTCTTTTCTCCCCTCTCTTTCTCTGTCCCATTTATTTCTTCTTCTGGGGTGGCAGCAGCGTGGCGAGCTACCACAAGACTTCTGGGGGTGCAGAGAGAAAATAAGGGAGGCCGACAGAGATATATGGGCGGCATTCTGTTACTGCCGCACTTCCACTCTCTTCGTCCTGCATGCTATTAAGCCAGAGGCTCAGGCTTGTGTAAATGAGGGAGAGAAGGTGAACCATACATAGGGAGAGATCCAGCCACTTCACTGCTGTGCACTTCTCCTCTCACTCCAAAACACCCCACTCCCTCTGAAATTACCCCGTCATGATTTGAAAAGCCTCGAGTCCGATGTCTCTGCTCACCGTCTACCTGTGATTTTATGAGTGTGATCTGCATGACGGTTGCTGAACTTTGCAGGCTGGGGTGTCTTTTACCTTGCCGAGCCAGGGCTGCCTGGACCTCGTTCTATAATCACTACCAGAGTCTCTGGCAGAGCTCTCCTCTCCTCGCTCCCCTCCACCTCCTCCCTCGGCCCCTGGTTTCTTGTCAGTCGTGATTAATGGCACTAGGGCCCCGGCGCGGCTTACACTGCCAGTTCCAGCGATGTTCCCTTGATACTTAATGAACTCTGACAAACTTCTTTTCCCTTGCTCTGTTGTTCCCTTTACCCTCCACCACCCCGCCCCTCTCTGTTTAAAATGCACAACACAGAGCTGCCACTGCGGCACCTTGGGGTTAGCTCTAGTCCTTTGCAAATTTCTCAGTAGGCCAATGTCTAAAAATAAAGCACCACAACCATTTAAGTGTCAAGACCTCTAGCTGTGCATAACTGCTAGTGGCTTGTTGGTGATTAAAGATTAACTGATGTTTCTTTCCTCATTGCAGTTTTTCATTTTCTTATTATTAACGTAAAACCTTATTTTGGTTGCATTTTCCCCTGTGTCGTCCTTATCTGTTTCACCTTAAATGCAAATCTGCTGCAGGGCAGCTGGGACTGTGTGTAAAATGTTCTCCACGGTCTCCTCACGAAGATGAAGCGATGCACTTCGGGTGGTCTCTGTCGCCACCTGCTGTTTGGTTACAGAAAGTTTCTACTCTGGAGTGGACGGTACTGGATGCAGCCAAAACGTTGCATGGTAATAGCAATAAAAAAAATAAATAAAAAACTTGAAAAAACAAACAAAAAACAGTTGGTGTGTAAACAGTTGGCAAAAGCATTCACAAACTAGATGAAGCAGTAAATATTTCTGCATTTCTAATTGACTAGGTGGAATCTGTTGATGATTAAATCTATATTTATATATTTAATTGTGCACTATGCACGTAAACATGCCTGTCACAGGGTAACCCGCTATGTTGGCTCATTAACGAGACATTTAGCTCTGTTCTTGTGGGTTCCAGCTCATAACCTTAGATGGATATTCAGGCTGAAGCAACACCGCAATGAGAAACAACAGCAAGCACTAATTTGTAGGTGGGCTTTGAAGGCGAGCAAAAACAGAAACAGGTTTTGTGCTTTTGTAGACGTAATGCACATGCTGTGCAGCAACAGCAGTGGATGACAGAAACATTGTAAGTGCTGTAAAGAAAGACCCTTAAAGAGCTGTTAGTGACATCAGCAACAACCGCCAGAGGGCAGCAGTGAACGTGTCACGATGTACTGTTCACGGGAGACTTCATGAACACAAGTACAGAGGCTTCACCAGAAGATGCACAACACTAATAAGCAAGAAGAGGAAGGCCAGGCTGGAAGTGCAGAGACAAGAGTGATGAGACGATGGAAAGGCTAAAGTTTGGAGAAAGAAAGGATCTGCAAATGATCTCAAACATATGAGCTCATCTGTGAAAATATGAGAGAATGAAGAGAAAATGTTATGGCTGGGACTAGCGTGGCTTCTTCTGGGTTCATTAGTCTTTAGTGATGATGTCACACAGTCTATTGAAACATTTTGTCTGTCAGTTTAAATAAAAATACAATAAAGATTCCTTCATCGGGCAGCAAGATAATGACCTGACAAAACTGCAGGGGGCAGGAAGTGGAAGGCTTTAGTCTGACCTAGTCAATGTCCAGACCTACAGAGGAGACTGAAGGGAGTAACCCCACAAAACAAACAACTGAAAGAGGCTGTGGTGAAAGCCGCTTTCACTGCAGTGTGCTGAGGTTGTCCTTAGCACACTGCAGCTTGGCTTGAAGCTGTGTCTCCTGCAGAAGGTTTTCTTGGTCTGCAGCCTCGCACTTTTGTGATTGTGTGCAAACAGTATAAGAAAACCAGTATGTTTAGAAATACTGGAAATCCCTTCCTCTGTTAAAAAAGTCATTTTCAGAAAAACTTTAAATTTCATCACTTCTGTATTCATCTGTGTGTGGTCTGAGCCAGCAGAGATGCACCGGGGTTACATGTAGCCCACTGACTAAAGTGAGTTTATGATGCTTTAGCGTTTATTCATTCAGTACTTATATTGTATTTAGTCTGGTTATTGATGGAAGAACTCCTTCCTTATTTCAAATAGTTTCCGATTGATAAGTTAATATGGAGTTAATTTCCTGCCAAAAGGTTGCACACAAATAAAACCTGTTTTACAAATTGTCCTCAAGTTGTTTTCATCTTAAGGATAAACAATAAAGGCAAGCCTTTGGAAATGTGTTCATTTTGATTAACTCAAGTTAGTAAAACTGAATAAGAATACAAACATGTTGGGACAGTTAAACACTTCTTTATATTCCACTTAACATAACAGACCCTCGTAGTAAGTTTTATTCCCTTAAGGACTTAAATTCTTGGTTACTAAGTCACATGCAACCAGTTTTCCATAACTTCAGCATTTTAAAACATTTACTCTGTACCATATCCAATTACACTGTACATTAAGCTCTTTTCTACATTTTTCATGCAGTGTATACATTAATACATCAGCCGAGATACATTTCTCCAGCCTGAAGCAATTATTGTACTGTTTGAGTAAATCAAAGTGCCAAAAGTGATTTTATGAAGAAGAAAAAAATCACCACTTCTTTATTGCCAAAAGATGATTCAGGCAACAAACAAAAAAAAATATCACTTGGCAAAAAATGACTGAACACATTTCCAAAGGCTTGCCTTTATTGTTCATCCTTAAGATGAAAACAACTTCATTAATTGTCAATGTTTTATCCAATAATGTCTAATTCCGTCTAAGGAAGCAGTTTCGTCCTCGAGGGGAGATCATTTAGTGTTCGAGGACAGTTTGTGTGGGCGATGTCTGAGAACAGTTTGTAAAACAGGTTTGTTTGTTTGTTTGTTTTTTGCGTGAACGGGTTTTATTTGTGTGCAACTTTTTGGCAGGAAATTAGTTCCACAATGAGTGGCTTTAGCTATTTAGCACTTAACCACACCATGACCAGAATGTGAGAGTCCTATAATAATTATAATATTAGGTATTCATAGGTAATTTTAGTTTCTCCTGTAACATGTTTGCCCCAGTCTATACAAACATAATAAATCCACAACACGTGTCCTCAAACCGTTGTGAAACAGTCTTTGGGTTTGATCCGTCACGTCATAATAAGCTCCACCATACACAGCGGATCAGCTACCGCACAACGACAGCATTAAAAAACAGGATGTTCAACCTACCTGACCGACAAGGTGTATGGGCCTGGCGCACGTGGAAGCTGAAGCTGTTGTTTGATGGCTGTCCGTCAGAGGGCGCTAGTGTGAAAAAAATCAAGATGCCGGCGGAGTGAAAAGGCAGACGAAAAAGAAAGAACCGGAGGTTCCTGTGTTACATTCGTGTTGGTGTCATCTTAGCAGAAACTACAGGTAGGACAGTTGAGCCAGAAGAGCATTCATTTGTGCACATTTAAACTGTCTGTCGTCCCTGTTTCACATGTCTGTAGCACGTTAGGAGGGGAGAGACTGGCTGCGATTGTTTTGCTAAGCAGGGATAGCGAAAGATGAGTCGGTATTTGGCCTCGTGTTCAGCTTTAAACGCCGAGACTCGAGTGAAGGTTGCGACACCTGGATACCTGAGATAATGTGTCAGCGGGTGTGCCACTTACAGAGTGTCTTTTCTGTCAGGCAACAGTCATACAAGAACTTACATCCCGCTAATGCTGTTAGCCACGAAGTCCATCAATCTGAAAAGCATTCAGATATTTGGATATTTTCGTTTGATTTAGTTATATGTCGTACGTGGCTCTTATATTTCAACAGTTTTCATGCTACAGGCGGATGTCTAGAGTCTTTTCTTTTATTCGGCATTGTTTACCTAAATGTGGTTTGCATTTGATCAAATAATAACTTGGACTTTGAAATACTCCAGTGACGTCGTTTCCGTTAATGAGAGGAAGCTGTGCACGCAACTTCGCTGTTTTACTTCAGAGAAGTTCAGGTTTGGCCACCGTTTATGTACAGAAATGTTTATTATTTTTACATTTTGCAGCAGTAATGGAAACGCACAACTTTATTGTTTATAAAAGCAAAACGTTGTAGGTCAAAACTAGTTTAATTGATATTAAATATTTTAATATAAATATTTAATTTTAAAGTTTATCATTTATAAAAGCCATTTGAAGCGGGGGTCATCAGATTACATAGCTTCAAATCCTTATCAAGCAAAGCTGAAAAAGCTCCTGTGGTCAGAAGTTTACATCTGCTGCTTTTTTATTCACAATTTCTTTGCTCGCTGTCGCTCTCATATTCCACTTTTCACCAGGCGCCTCACATCACGCCGTGTCAAGAAAGTTACACAAACAAGAGGGCGTGCACGAGATAACGAGGTGACGCAACCAAGTTTGATACTGCTCCATGATTGGCTATTAGCGTGTCACTCAATACGTTGCTAGGCACCAGAGGACCGACCAACCAATCTTGCTTCACAAGCGGGTGCATTTGAAGTGGAATCTTTGCTCTGGTTTATTCCAATGAGAAAAAAAATATATATATATATCTCGAACGTTCTATCGAGCGCATTTTCTATTGATACTGATTACGTGTCTATCGCATTACATTACATTACATACATACATACATACATACATACATTATCATTTTATCACCCAGCCCTACGGAGGACTGCATGAAAATTCTTCAATTTCACCTCAAATCGGCAGCTCAAAGGTTGAAACAGTTTGGTGTTCCAGCAAAGATCCCAAACACGCATCAGAGCTGGCTTTGGAATAGATAAAGCTGGCTAAGCTTCTGGAATGGCCTTTCCAAAGCCCCAGCATCAACCCTATTGAAAATTTGTGGATTACGCTTAAAAGTCGGACCCTGTCCAGGAAGCCAAATTCAATTTAAATGATCTCTACCAATTCTGCCAAGAAGCGTGGTCAAATATCCAGCCAGAATGATCTCTAAAACTCTTTGATGGCTACAGACAGCATCTGGCCAAGGTGCAACCTGCTGAGGAACATTTAACTAAATATTAGTGGGGTGATGGATATATTTGAGTCTGTATGTATCATTTTTACCCTGTATGAATCAGAAAAAAATCCAATATATTCAGGCTTGTGCACCCAGTTCTTGTTTTTAGCGTCATTAAGGATGGGTGCTATACAGTCATTCCACCCTGGGAAAAGAGTGAGGAAAAGAAATCACTGACATTGATGACGTTCATGCTCATGATGAGTGGATGGATAACAGACAACTTGGCAAAGAACCAATTTTAAACTGTCAAATAAGGTAGAATTCTGGGTCCTCCTCAGCCATTTATGACCATCTATGCCGGTATGATTTATGGAAGTTATTGATTAAGCTAAGAGTAACATGATTATAGGGGAACAGGTTTAATCAAGATGATGAATTAAGAGGAATGATTGTTGTAATTCACAAAGGTTGTTTAATGAACTATGAATTAAGTGTGATTCCTATAACATGAGAAGTAAAAAACCTGTCAAAAATAGAAATGGGAGAATGTGGAATGCAGCCTTAACAGGATGGAACAGGAAGTACGCCTGCTGCACAGGAGACTCGAAACTGCAATGTTTGCGAAAAGTCCCAGCTGCAGCCTTGATACTTAGGAAGTAGGAAGCAGATGGTGTGCCTCAAAGGAGGAAATGAAACTGTCTGCGTCCATGAAAATGAAGAAGTTAAATGTAGTCGGGGGTATCATTTAGGAGCCTAAGCCCAACGCTGCCTATCTGTGACTTGAATTGGATTGTAAAACAGCTCAAAGAAGGACTTCTCCTGTTATGCCTGTGGAGTACAGAAAAGAACACCCTGTGGTTCGTGGACTTGCTATTTCCCTGGATTTCTAAACATCAGCAGTAGCCACCTTCGTTGGCTAAAGGATTACTGCTTCCACAGAAGAACGATTATAAGGGGTTTTCCAACAAAAGAGATCGGATTACTATTTCTCCTCTTTTGGAACTTCTTGATCCATCCACTTGCGAACAATACCCAGAAGAGACTAGGGGTGTTCGCCGTGGCCCGGCAAACTGCCCTAAAGCTTTTCCTTTCTAAAGGATTATTAATAGAATTGGACTGAACTCATCTCCCCCCTACTAAAAGACATCCCAGCAAAAGTAATCATCTTTGGGTTGATGTATCATTTTGATTGAGTAATCTGGACCCTGATAGAGATGGGGAGCTGTACCCGATCGCCGATTAGGTAATCACGGGTCGACGGAGTCAACAAAACTCTTCAGTCACTTTGTTGCTGGCAGCCTGTTGCAAGAATGGATCACATGTTATTTCTTTAGCTGAATCTGTGCTGTCTTTTCATGTCCTTAAAAATTAAGGATAAAAAACGCCAGTCGGCCAACACAGTATCGTCATTAATTTGACAACACGTACTTGTACGTATTCTACGGTAGACAACACCTAAAGAGGTGATGGGGAGAGGATGTCTTTGAAGTTATGGAAGTCAGCTGCCTGTCGGCTAACATGTAGGCACCCTGACCTCGGCCACTTGGAAACGTCTTTATTGACGCCTCCCGGGAGGTTTTACATTTGCTCCTGTTCGGCTGTTTGCACGTGTTTTCTTAAGTGGCAGTGCGTTGAGCTCTCTCTAGGCCACTGTGTTCAATCCTCTTTAAGTGTGACAAGGTCACAGCTGATGTCTGGCTAAGCCTGAGCTGAGAGGAGATAAACCAGTGAGCAGGAAACCTGCTCCGGTGTGTTACTACGTGACCCACCGGCTGGATAGACAGTTTCTCTGTCACACGTAGCTGGAAGATTGTCTGAACATTTGACTGTAATTAGGACCGTGAGTGTGAAAACGCCTGAAGAGAGAGGCCGTCTGCTTATTTTCACATGCTCTCTCTCTCCCGTCTGCCTGCCAGGATGGCACAGTGGGGTGCCGTGTTCTCCATAATTGCTGCTCTTGGGGCAGCAGCGCTGTTGGCCTCCGTGCACAAGATCGATGAGGGACACACTGGAGTTTACTACAGGTGAGCCATTTTATTTAATTTTTTTACGTGAGAGTTTTGCAGCTCTGTTGCAAAACTCTCCAGATCCGAGCACCTGCTTTAAATCATTTAGCTTTCAACATCTTGCTCGTTCCACCGTGAGCGCTGTAATTATCCGGGTATAAAAATGCCAGCTGTGGGCTGCTGTGAGCCTCTGCACCATCTTAGCTTCAGGGCCGTTACTTGCATGGACATGCAGTAAATAATTGGTTTAATTGCTGCTTTTTCCTTTTTAACCGTGGCTCTTTACACAAATAATGAGATACCAGCAACAAGACTGTGGCCTCTTTGCGTCTTTAGCAGAATACTGGAAGAACTCTTTGAGTTCCTGAACTATCAGACTGGTTCATAAAGAACGTGGGTTCAGAAATGTGGCATCGTCATTCCCTGAATAAGGGCTTCTGAAGAGCTCATCATTTGGGGGTTAGACCTGAGTTTAAAAAAGAAAAAAGTTTACATATCAACTGTGTGTCACACAGGGGAGGGGCTCTCCTGACCACCACCAGCGGACCTGGTTTCCATCTTATGCTTCCATTCATCACCACCTACAAGTCTGTTCAGGTGAGTCAAGTTAGATTTTTTTTATTTATTTTAATAATGACCTCAGCCGGGCGCAGCGCCAGGCGATTCACCACTGGCTAGATCCCTGCTGTGGGGGTGGGGGGATTTTTGCCCTCCATTCTTGTAAAACTGGAAAAGCAGGAGCTTCTCTTTCAGAGGCTGGTACTTATTGAGCCTGTTTATTTATTCAAGAGCTTTTTTTTTTCTTTCTTTTATGTTCACACTAAAAGAACATTTTGCTCATCTTCCAAACAGTTGATCTAAAACTGAAGCAAATCAAAGCGTCTGTCTTGCTGCCTCGCCGCTCTCCCGTGGATGCCTCCCTGTCCGCAGTATATTTTCTAAGCACTCATTTGTATGTGTTCATTGGCTCCTCCGTGTGTCTCTTCCTGGTGCTTCTGGAACGGTTCACTGTGTAAATATTGCCTCTCGCTGTGAATCTGTGACCCCCCCCCCGGAACTTTAGAATAAGCTTTTTAAATGTCTGTGATATATTTCAGTCACCACCTTCATATTCTGACATGTTGGTTTTAGTTTTTTTTTTTGTCTTGGTGCATCATGCCACAGGTGAGATCTTTTTAAAACCAACACTGTACTTCTTTGTTTGTTTTAGCGTTTCATTTCTTTCAGGGACTAGGTCCTGATAACACTAATCTAATCAAATCAAATAAAAGGAAAAGCTGCTTTGTACCAGATTAGATGTGAGCTAATTTCCATCTGCGATTCTTGGGTCGATAAAATAAAACCAATAAACCATGTCTTTATGAAGTCATGGTTTAAACAGGGCTCTTGGTAATCTTGAGTTTGTTGTTAAGCTGTAGCCGGTTATCTGTTTCATTTTGGATTTAGTAACTAGGGACGTGGATATCTGTGTTCTCACACGGGCCCGGTTGTTTTCATGTAACCTGCTCTTCTTATGAAATACAGTTATTGTATAAACCTTGTGCCTGCTCCATCTGCCTTTTAAAGAAAAGAATTAAAGATTAAAGCTCTGACACAGCTTAGTATGAGACGCACTCGGGTGCTTAAACAACAAACTCGAGATTACCAACACTGTTTCACTGCACTGTTTACACACCATTATTTTTAAGTATCGGGACATAATAAAAAAATCATCGGGTCATTAGCAGACCTTATAATTAGGTAACCGCGACACATAACATATTACACCATGTCATTGTTTATGTAACAAACGTTGAGCCAAAATACAGAAGCTGCGTGTGGAAAAACAAAACGTAATTGGACACAAGGACACCAGTAAGACTGTCTGTGTGGAGCTTGTGTGTTCTCCCCGTGTCTGCGTGGGCTTTCTCTAAGCATTCCACTTTCCTCCCACAGTCTGAAGACATGCAGTTAGTGGGGTTAGGTTAACTAACTAAATTGCTCCACCCTGTCCTGCAACAGGCTGGCAGCCTGTATTTGGTGTACCCTGTGATGGGGTGATGATTTGGGGCTGTTGGGGCTTTGAGTTGACCTTCCACTCCTGCATGCCAAAATATTCCAAAACAATATTCAAGAAAGTGAAATGTGGGTCCATCTGCTCGACGGCTAATTAGGTCTTGCAAGTCAGTGATCCCAAGCACAACAGCAAATCTACCACAGAATGACTGAAGGAAAAAATCAAGGTTCTGCAGTGGCCCAGTGCAAGTCCACACCTCAGCCTGACTGAAATGCTGTGGCAGGACTTAAGAAAGCTGTGCATAAATGAATATCTGCAAACCTCAATGAAAGCTATAAAGAGCAGGCCAGAACTCCTCCACAGCAATGTGTCCTACAGAAAACCGTTTTTGCTGCTAAAAGTGTTCCTACAAACTACTGAGTCGTGGCCTGCTTAGTTTTTCACAGTGAAATATGTCACGTGCTCCTGTTCATTTGAGGTTGTTCGTTTAGTTTTAGAATCTAAGGAACAGGTGATGGTGGGGGGAATTTATTTTCTTTCAATTTCAATCATTTCTTTGTCACTGACCAAACCTACAAATTCAGCAGGGGATCAAATAATTATTTCCCCTTAGAATTAAACATGATGCAGAGGGAGCTGTCTACATCCAAGAAAATATTCTGAATATCTGCCATAAACACTTGTTCCTCCTTGTGATCATGATATCTTAGGGATTAAGGGAACATTGTGAATTTGAACCTCACGATGGAACAGATTAGAAATTGGTGGTCAGAGTTCACGGGTCACCGAGACCCCACAAAGGATGTTTTGACCATGACTGATGAAGTGATACCCTTTTTATGTGATTGAGGTTTTGAGGAGAAATGAAATGATTCTAGATTGAAAGATGTTGTTCAGACTCTCTGCAGTGTTGCATTGCAGTATGATGAAACGTGTGACGTCGGCACCACTAATACGAGCTCATGGCGCGCAGAAAGTTGGAAAATATGTTAAACTTGTTCTTTGTCTCGTAGACGACCCTGCAGACAGATGAAGTGAAGAATGTACCGTGCGGCACAAGGTCAGCATCAGATGTGGTCTCAAGCCTTATTATACTCAGCATAAATGATACACAAACACACACACGCACTTTTTAGGAAGCGTATTCCCACCGATGCTGCAGGGATCAGAGATTCACCTGCGTCTGAAGTTGGCTTCTTCCAGACTGAAAAAATGGCTTCTGTCATTTGGTAAAAGTGCTTTAAATTATGATTTTTATTTATTTGTTCTTTCAGTGGAGGGGTGATGATTTACTTTGACCGTATAGAAGTAGTGAACTACCTCATTCCATCAGCAGGTAATTTCACATCAGTGTGTTGATCCTAATTTCCCTTCATTTGTTTGGGATTTTTGCTCCTGAACTCAGAGGATATTTGTTTTTTTGATATTGCCTTTTTTTTTTTAAAAGTTGACTGAGCACTTGTTTCCCTCTCTGCAGTGTATGACATAGTGAGGAACTTCACTGCAGACTACGACAAAGCCTTAATATTCAACAAGGTTCACCACGAGCTCAACCAGTTCTGCAGCGTTCACTCACTGCAGGAGGTCTACATCGGCCTGTTTGGTGAGAGCTCACAGCTGCACACTAGTAGTTTGAAATATTTCCTTGTGCTTTGCTTTAATGATTCATCCACATCAAACAGCAGCTGAGGGTTCGCAGCACACCACCCGGCATTGCCTAAGCTGATATTAATTATTTTTGTGTTACACAAGAGTGAGCCTGATCAGATTCCTTGGAATATAAATAACTATAAAAAACCTCAAAGGACACAGACTGTTTGCTATAAATTGCTAATACTATCCAGTCATATGTAATCATAAGCACTAACGCCAATATGTGACCCAGGCTGACATTTTTAATAGTCACTCACCTGCCCTTTCTCACACTTTCCCCACAGACCAAATTGATGAAAATCTGAAGTTGACACTACAAGAGGATCTAACATCTATGGCACCTGGACTTATCATTCAGGTACAGGCAGAGGCTGCAGGTCAGAGTGAAGCTCAGTGAGACTGTAAAAATGAGGTCAGTGTTGTCTCACCTCCAGTTTGCTGACAACACAGCGTTTTACAATTCAGCTCGACAAAACCTAACGTTCAATCAGAGATATCAGGCGTCATGATGGTGATCATTTTTGTTTCTTCGTCCAGGCTTCAGGCTGTCTTCTTCCATGCGCATGTGCCACCTATTTGTAAGCAAAAATTGTGAATTATTAAGTGAATATATTTATTTCACCGCTCAGTGTGTTCTCTGCGCTGCTGCTGATTTATAAGGTGACAGCTGCACATTTAGAAGTGTTAATCTTTAAACCTGATCCACGTAAACATGGGGAGACGTGCGTTCAGGTCGTGCACATAATCACAGAAGCATTCAGCCAAGTCAAAGTGACATAGTTTTATTTGATTGGTTTGAATACCAGTAAACCCTGATGAGCTTTAAAAGGCAAAACAAGTCATGCTTATACATTACTTTCTGCATCACTTAGTGGGTGCATGGTAATCTCTGTGGTAACATATGCAGTAAGCAGGTCTCACTGCTGTAACTTTACCACATGGGTTTGTTCAGTGACATTACAGTACTAACACGCATATTTAATGCACAACATGTTGTCTGGAGAATCATCTCTAAATGTGGCGTATGTAGGCGGTTTTAGCAGCAGACTCTCAACATGACCTGCTGTGGATCAGGCAGCATGTGTTAACACAGTGAACCTCCAGGTTATAATACAGCCGTCTTCAGTGGATTGTAAACTCTGGCTTTAGGCTCAGCATGCCTGCGTAATTAACACACCCTTTTACATGAGCAAGATTGTGTTGCTAAAATCAAGTGTTTAAAGGAATGCAGTTACATCGTGGAGAGAGGCTGACTACAGAGCTCTCAGCAGTTTAAAGTTTGCTCCTGCTTAATGCTTTTTCGCTGTACAGCTTGTTTGTTTAATGTGTAGAAAAGGCAAAGTTAATTATGCTGGTGCAACGACGTTTCTCAGGAAAGACTCGGTACAGCTCTTTCATCCCACCTCCAGCATTTATGCTAAGCTAACTTTTTCCTTGTTTTTCTTGGATTGACATGAGAGCGTCGGAGTGCATTTCCCAGAAGGGTGATCTGTGTCTTTAGCGGGCCGAGCTGTAATTACTGTTCTGCTGGGCATTGAAACAATAGGCCTCTGTAGAAGGAGAGCCGTCTAGGTCGAGCAAAAGGCAATAAAGTTACATTTGTGAAACTGAAGCATCTTACAACTCTTGATCTCAGACTTAATCAACGTGTGCATTTATGACTGTGAGTGCTGTAGATGTTTAGCATAAAGGGTTTTGTATCTCGGAGTAGTTCTGAGTTCACTGTATATTTATCATTTTCACTCTAATTATTAAGCGAGCCATTAAATCTGTTTATAGTAGTTTACTATCTATTGGGAGTATAAAGAATTAAAAACCATTACAGGCTGTCTGTTATCCTTGTAGGTTGGATTCTTTCCCACTTACATCTGAGGTCGACATACAGTTCAGTGCTTCCACAGGAACATTAACGCACTTCTTCATCCTCTGTCTACTTCACTGCTCTTCAGTGCTGAATGAATCTCTCAGCATCCACATTCAGCCATGTGAGGTGCATATTAGCTGCTGCAGGGGGTTCTGACTCATTCCTTTAAGTAATGAACTTTTTGATCGAATCAAAGGAATGCTCAAGCAAAGTGACTGAGAATAACATGTCGTGTTTTTAATTCTGATCTGTCACAATAGTTTAATAGTTTGCACATGATGATTCAGTCCATAAAATCGTTTTGCAATCTAGACTTTTCCCAGCCTCCTTAGAGCCCCCCCCCCACCCACCCACCCCCCGAGTTTCTATCAAATCATGAGACAGTGTTTCTTCCAGAACATTTAATGCTGTGCAGAATTATGAGGGGTGTTAAAGGCTTCACTCGACTGTAGGACTCTGAACTCTAAATCACCACAAACTGCTGAAAAAAATAATTGCAGCTGTGTTTGTGAAACCAAGGGTCTTACAGTTGAGGGGGTCTTTCACAGGACAGTCATTGTTTCTGGGCTGTTCTCCAGCAACAGCTCCACCGTTGCACTGAAGTCTTTTTTTTAATAGTCTTGTTTTGTTATATTCCAGTTGTCTGGTTTTTATTTTTTCTTCTTTCTTTCGTTCTTTCTGTCTCACAGGCGGTCCGTGTTACAAAACCCAACATCCCAGAGAGCATTCGCCGGAACTACGAGCTCATGTGAGTTTGTTTTTGTTTCTACATTGTATTATTTCATGAGTATGACTGACGTGCACGCAGCACCTTGTGCCAGATGGAAGGAGGAGGAAGACTGCGATTCATGGTAGCCTGTGAGCATATCATCTGTTTAGCATGTTCAGGGTTCAGGCACTCAAACAATAAGTAACTACCTACAGGGGTTGGACAATGAAACTGAAACACCTGGTTTTAGACCACAATTATTAATATGGTGTAGGGCCTCCTTTTGCAGCCAATACAGCGTCAATTCGTCTTGGGAATGACATATATAAGTCCTGCACAGTCAGAGGGATTTGAAGCCGTTCTTCTTGCAGGATAGTGACCAGGTCACGACGTGATGCTGGTGGAGGGAAACGTTTCCTGACTCGCTCCTCCAAAACACCACAAAGTGGCTCAATAATATTTAGATGTGGTCTCTCCGTGGGAGATGTTCACCTTCACTTTCATGTTCATCAAACCAATCTTTCACCGGTCTTGCTGTGTGTATTGGTGCATTGTCATCCTGATACACGGCACCGCCTTCAGGACACAATGTTTGAACCACATGATCCTCCAGAATGGTTCAGTAGTCCTTGGCAATGACGTGCCCATCTAGCACAAGTATTGGGCCAAGGGAATGCCATGATATGGCAGCCCAAACCATCACTGATCCACCCCCATGCTTCAGCCTGGGTGGTACACTTCTTTGGGGCTTCTCCACACCGTAACTCTCCCGGATGTGGGGAAAACAGTAAAGGTGGACTCATCAGAGAACAATACATGTTTCACATTGTCCACAGCCCAAGATTTGCACTCCTTGCACCATTGAAACCAACGTTTGGCATTGGCACAGGTGACCAAAGGTTTGGCTGTAGCAGCCTGGCTGTGTATATTGACCCTGTGGAGCTGCCGACGGGCAGTTTTGGTGGAAACAGAGTTGAGGTGCACATTTAATTCTGCCGTGATTTGGGCAGCCATGGTTTTAGGTTTATTGGAAACCATCCGGGTTA